>NDFZ01004772.1:0-52974 GCA_002192655.3 Mamestra configurata
GACCGGCTACCAGTGTTGCCAGTAAAAAAAAAAAAAAAAAATTCATCTATACTTCTATATATACTAATATAATAAAGTGGAAGAGTTTGTTTGTTTGTTTGTAACGCGCCAATCTCTGGAACTCCCAGGCGGATTTGGAAAATTGTTTTTGTATATTATAGCCACATTTATGAGGAAGGCTATACGGGAACGAGAAGTTCCTACGGGAACGGGAAAAAACGCGCGCGCGCACGAAGCAAGGCAGAAGCTAGTATTCAATAAACTGGTGTCGTAAAATGGCCTAATTGAAATAAACGCTTTGACTTTGACTTTAACTTTATCCATGTTAATATAATGGTCACTAAATCCCGGGAATAGCACCACATTTATCTACTCATGTGATAGCACTACCTATGCCGATCACTGTAGATAACCTAACCCGTCGGGGACGAGGCGTACTGTGATACTAAAGTTAGTTAATTTTTGGTTGTTTCTTCGTTTTATCACCGACTTGAAAAAAGGACGAGGTTTTAATTAGGTAATTTTTTTTTGTCAAAAAGATTATTCACTTTTTAGTGGAACTCCACACCTCACAACACCACTGGAAAGTCACAGGAAAGCAATATACGTAACTTCGTTTACTTGTATGACATATTTTTATTTAATTATTTATTATATACTTTATTGTACACCAAACTACTGAACCGATTTTGATAAAATTTCTATGGGACCAATCGGAAAGCATATCCTTTCACATAATAAAATAAATTTTCAAATCGATTTTTAAATGACGGAGTAATGAGGTAACAAACATATAAAAAAAAATGCAACCGAATTGAGAACATATTTTTTGTTGAATCGGTTAAAAAACAAAATACCTAGGTTTCATACATTTATGGTTATCAAACGGGAAGTTACATGGGTGGTAATTTTCGCCCACTTACCAAAAGTCGGTTTTATATTGTTTTGTCATTATGATACCAAACCATCATCCTTTTTCCCATTTAGATAATATTAATCTGTCGCCATTTTGGCTTCCTGGCGATGTGATAAACTAGTGTTATTTTAGTAGCAATAATGTTTGACGATGGATAAGGGCATTGAAATTGGGTGTTATCTCTGACAAGGACATTAAGGGGAAATCAAGGACATTATGGAGTTTCTTTTCCGTTCTTCTCCATAAGAATCTACCTTTCCGAATGGATAGTAGAGTCACTTTATTAATGTAACATGATTATTTTACTGAACTGTAAACGATGACGTTCAAAAGTGCCGTTTAATGGCCTTATTGAAATAAATCTTTTGACTTTTTTGACTTTTGAAATCCGAGTCAACATTTATAAACAACTTTTTATAAATTCAATTTTATTTTATTATTATATTTTTTTTTATTAACATTTTGTTTTTGTTATGTAATGTTTTTGTACTTTCTAAATTTAAATTGTAATAAGTAGTAATTTCTAATTATCTTATTTTTACGTTATGTAATCTAATCTAATTTAAATGTATGCCCTTTTAATTAATTGCTCCCAATTCAATGTTTTGACTGTGAGAGTCTTCCTAATTCTTTTTTTTATTGTTAAATTGTAATTTAGTGTTACCACCAATTTTGTTGTGATCTTTGACATTTTTAATATTTTTTTTTTTTCTAACATTGTTCCTATTTAATTTTAATCATATTTTACATTGTACTTATATTCATAATGATAATTCGTATACCAATTAATCTCTCGTTTACACCTTTTCTTTCAATGTTTTTATATGTATATATTTTTTAACAAATAAATAAATAAACCGTATTCTCATGGGGTAGACAAAAACTACGAAATCCGAATCAAGACAAGAATATCGCTAAGACTTTATTGAGGGAAGTTCATAGGTATTGTGGTCTCAAAAGTAAAAAAAAAACTGGCCAAGTGCAAGCTGGACTTGCACACGAAGGGTTCCGTACCATAAGCCGAAAAAAACATGTTGCTTGTATGGGAGCCCCCTTTAATTTCTAATTTTATTTCACTTTTATTATTTGTTATTATGGCCACAACAAATACATCTTTGAAAATTTCAACTGTCTAGCTATTACGGTTCTTGAGATACAGCCCGCTGACAGACAGACCGACGGACGAACGGATAGCGTAGGCTTAATAATAGGGTTCCGTTGGTTACCCTTTGGGTACGGAACCCTATAAAACACCCTTAATTTCACTAAATTTTTAGCAGATTACCTACGGCCAAAATGTGAATGGACAATTCGCATGTCACTCAGGTGACAATTTGAGCTGTTAACAAAATAAACGTACGAGTACACAGTTGAGTATGCTACCACTCTTACTTTTTTACCAACTCTACTCGAGCATTGCAGTGCATAAGTGCCGAAGCAGCCTGTCACCTGTATATCAATTTCGTAAACAAAGCCCGTCACATCCGGCCCGGGCGGACTACCAATGTATCGTCCATAGGTTCACTCACTTCCTTTAAGGCTAATCCTGTCGTAATGTGGCAGGAATTGATTTTGTTATGTCATATGAGTTTAGTTGGTGGACGGCTCGTTGTGGAATAGAACCGTTATCTATCTTTTACTTTTCGAGTCGCTGGTCTGTTTAAATTGACTATATACACTAGAAATAAAAATAAAATCTCCTAACTAAATAAACCCTAAAATGGTTAATTAATAATATAATAATAATATATCCTGGGACAACTCACACACGGTCATCCGATCCCAAACTAGGCAGAGCCTGTACTATGGCAACCAGACAACTGATAAACATACTTATATATTTCTAAATACATACATATTATACACAAATTACACCCAGACACAGAACAAATGATCATGCTCATAACACAAAGATTTGTCCTGGGTGGGAATCGAACCCACGACCTCCGGTTAAGCATTCAGGGTCACTAACCACTCGACCAACAGGCCAGTCAATTAACTCCTTTATTGCTTGGGCCTAGTAGTTGGCTACGTTAGTTGCAGCATCAGTGGTGGCATTATATACCAGGTGTAGATAGGGGCACTTGTGGTAGGTCATCATCATATCAGCCGAAAGTCGTCCACAGCTGGACATAGGGCTCTCCCAAGACGTGTCGCCACAACAACCGGTCCTGTGCGTCTCGCATCCATCGGCTACCCGCGACCACTGATATGATGATGATGAATTGAAAAATCGGCCCTTAAACTGTTTAGAGGCCAACTAATTAATATTTTTTTAAAAATCTCCCACATAAATCCGGGCTTCGTGTCTACCTGAATAAGTTTATCAAAAGTTTTATAGAGGTATGCGGTACAGAGAGTAAAGTCCCGCACACCTCCACTGAAATGGGAGGATCCTCCTACTAGACGGTAGACACAAGTCTGGTGGGCAACTGCTCGATAGTTGATATTTAGACCGTTGTATATGTTCAAATCGCACGGAGAACTTTGCTTGCGCGATGCAGGATTTCGTTGGTAGTTCGTCGCTGACAGGATAGATGGCGTTGCGGTTCTTTTTGTTGCCCTACAACTTTCGCTTCTTAGTTTTTCATGTGGATTGATGCCGCTACAGTTTCACTCAAAAGGTAAAAAAAAAACTTCCACTTCCTCTTACCAATTTAACACCAAAAACCGTAGCCAAAACGAGAACATTTTACCACTAAACCAATTAAAAACTAATCTAGTTTACGAAGACGGAAATGGAGTGTGAAAAATTACAGAATTTTGTAATAATTCCATAGATTTCCGAGTCGATCTCGCTGGCTGATATCTTAGCACGATAGAAAACAATTGTACTTGTTTTTTGTTTATTGGTCCAGTTAGGTGCCTACACGGAACATTTACAGTCGATATGCGATCGATAATTCTTCGTCTGATTAATCGGTTTGTTGCATGCTTCGTTTTAGAATAGGTAATCTTGGATAGGTATTTTGTATTTTCTACTCCCGGTGAATTTTTTCTTGCCTCTGTGACCAGCTTGGTGCTCGCGTATAACAGCGCTTTTAATTTTATGGGGTTTTTTGTTGTTGTGTGAAACCCTACTTAATGCTTATTCTGAAATACAAATGGCCTAAGTAACTTCTTGTAAAATGAGCTACTTACCAAAAAAAAAAATCGGAAGTTGGTGTGAAAAACGAAAAAACAAAACCGGTTTCCAGAATTTGATCATTATTAGCGGCACCTTAGCATGGTGTAATAATACAGGGTGTGTTGTTTTTCACAATTAATCAGTTTGATTTCTGGCTAGGAATCAAAATCAAAGCATTTATTTCAAATTTATGAGGTACTTTTGAATTGTCAAAGTCAGTCCGTCAAAACATGAAGCTATTTGCACGTTCCAAAGCGTAGATCTCTATGGAGAAGAACGTGCAAGAAACTCCACGGACACTCTTTTAAATCATTTTATGTTTACAAAAATCCTGGTACCATTAAGCTTGTTGCTTCTATATATGAGAACAATGTAAAGAAAGAAAAAACAATTTATAAAATGAGCCAGTGGCAACTAAGGGATGACCAGTCTCCACTGACGGCGCCCGTTCACGAACATGACGCGTGCATCAACACCATTTAGCTCCACCATTTTGAAGGGAACTGAATGATCCGACTTTTCAAAAATCCAATGATTTTATTTTAGTTTTAAACAAAATCGGGCTAGAGACTCCTTTCATTGTTTTTCGATATTCCTCATAGTTCCTAATTAATTGGCCATTCACGCGCACTTTAAAAATTCACTGTGTATGACGTGTCAACGAGTTCCGATTTTTTTTTTGACGATGACCACTCGCAGTTCAGCACACTAAGGCTGGTTACTGCTTAACCGGACTATCCTGTGGTGGCCTAAAATAAATTTAAGGCCAGCCAGGGCATGAGTTCCGTATTGAATCTAGAGGTTCTAAGTTATAAGAAAACTAGCGGACGTCACGCGGTTTCACCCGCGTAGTTCCCGTTCCTGTAGGAGTACGGGGATAAAATATAGCCTATGTAACTCGCTGATAATGTAGCTTTCCAATGGTGAACGAATTTTTGAAATTGGGACAGTAGTTTTTGAGTTTATCCATTACAAACATACACACACACAAAAATACAATTTTTTCCGCTTTATAATATTAGTGTGGATTAGTGTAGATGACAAGGTAGGAGTACCAACCAAAGCAAAATATAAAAAGCGGAAATGGAATAATGTTACTCGTACCTAAGTACTCGTGAGTCGTCAGAGCAGATCAATATTTTCTCGGTATTCCCCACACACGATTTTCAAAGTCAAAGTCAATTGTTATATTTATTCCACCAATTCGCACTAAACGTTTCCAAACGTCTTTTATAATGCGCACAGCAAAGGAGTGGAACTCTCTGCCTGCACCTGTGTTTCCGAACGCATACAACCCTAATCTCTTCAAAATTAGAGTGAACAGGCTTCTTCTGGGTAAGCTCGCTCCATCGTCGACTTTGTCTCTGTCATCTATGACCTAGACTAGAGTCAAGAGCAAACCCATATTAAATAAAAAATATATGTATGGGTAAGCAATTATGTGGATGTTGTACAATCATGTAACAGTGGTATATATTACAGTTTTAGTATCACCATAATTACCTTTCGGCATGTAAATGTAGAAACAAAATACAAATAAATTTCAACAATATATAGTTGTATCAAATTATCACAGAAATCTCACTAATATTATAAAGGCGAAAGTTTGTGAGTGTGTGTATGTATGTTACTTCTTCACGTGCAAACGGCTGAACCGATTTAGATGAAATTTGGTAAAGAGATTGTTTGAGTCCCGGGGAAGGACATAGGATCTAATTTTTATCCCGGGAGTATGTTCCCTTGGGATAATTTTCGACATTCACGCGGGCGGAGCCGCGGGCGACAGCTAGTATTACCTAAAATACTTAGAGATCAAGTTATTACATGTGTTTTATAAGCAGTGATCGGAATAGACCGACTATATTTACCTTAACTTTGGAGAACAGAGTTTTTTTAGATTGCAAGTTTAGTTGAAAATAGCCTTTACACATTTTAAATGAAGCTTATTTTCAACTTATTTAAGACGAGCTGCGCCCTGATCCATACAAACTTTCGCGTTTATAATATTAGTGTGATTTTTCCCGAATACCGGGGAAAAAATATCGTCGTAAGGAAGTCTCCACTTTCTGTCTCTGTTCTCCAAGGTTTAGGTAAATATAGTCAGCCTATTCCGATCACTGGTTATAAGGACATGTGAATAGTATTGTCAACAATGTTTACTACGTCTCAAATCACGTGTTTTCAACAGTGATTGCAGGTAGGTAGTTGATGAACAGAAAATCTTTACCTTCTTAATTTTTTGCAATGAAGTAAGAAGTTTTTGTAGGTACCTATTTATTAATCTTTATTTTACCTTCTTAATTTTTTGCAATGAAGTAAACTTTGGACGTTCATGTAGGAACCTATTTATTAAACTTTTTGCATAAGTAAAAATACTGTACAAAGGCGGACTTGGTACTTTAGACATTGTCCCCCAGTCGACCCTTAGGTGGTGCAGAGACGGAACATGGCAAGAACATATATTATATTATATTTGAAAAGAGTAACTATGGAGTTTCTTGTCCGTTCTTCTCCATAAGAATCTACTTTTTGCGAATGGACAACTAGAGTCACTTATATTTTAATTTTAAACTGTAAATTTAACGTTCAAAAGTGCCTTTTAATGGTCTAGTTGAAATAAATGAATTGACTTTGATTGATATAAAAATATGCAATAAATACCTACAAATAAACAATTATTTCATGTGTCACCTGTAGAATCTTTATAAGATTATCATTTCGCGATATATTGTGAAAAAATCGTTTTGTATACCATAAAACCCATCCAAATTCAATAGTTTCCAAATATCCGTGTCTTATTAAGAAAAAAAACTGTTTACAATTTTACGCGATTTTTTACAATCTGACGCCGTTTGCAATTTTCCGGTGACATAAAACTTCTGATCCGGTAATGAAAAATATTTCACTGATAGAAAGGCATCATCGCCGAGTGTCAAAGGTTTATCCCTGCCCTGAAAAATGCAGGGCACCTGTGAGATAGGCCACGGAACCAAACAAAATAATTAGAACCAATCCTTCTGCCTTCGCAGGTAAAGAATACTCTGTTGGTATTCTTTAAGTTCGTTAAAATAAATAACCCAAGAACTTAATGACTAATACATTGACTAATGGGAGGGTAGGCAAAGGAATGCATTTCAAACCACGCACATACTTATCTTAATTGCGTTTAGAATTAACATTAAGTCAATCTGTTCAAATTACCTTTGAGTTATCGCAAGTTATCGCCGTACTGCGCCATAACAAACACATAGGAAAAAACACTGTCACTAAACACATACACTCTCGATATTCTAACTTAAAAACTTATTAAATTAACTTTTTAAATCACCGCCATCTTAGTTGGCAAATAAACAATGGAACCTTTTTCGTATTTCGATATATTTTTTCGACTGTCGTGAAGTAACACGCGTTTTGGCGCGAAAACGCGCGACTCCATATACGTGATTCACTGAGCGCGGCTCGCGCGAGACTGAATTGAAAATCTTTGGTTTTCGAATGCGTACTGCGGTCTTAAGTTATTGTAATTATCTTCGGGAACTATCGCTGTGTTTGCATTTCATTGATAACTTTGCTCCCGTTGCGTGTGTATTGGTCATAAAAAAGCGGTAATGTACTGTGTTTAAATTGTTTTGATTGTCTCGAACTGTTGTTGCAAATCAATCACGATTGAATATCAGACAAGCGTAGTACATTGCGTCATTTTCTAGGTTGATAAATGAGTTTTCTTTCAGTTAATGTGTAATGTAATTTGTTTTATAAATAACTATTATGTGTGAGTAACATTATGTTAGGTAACAGGTTTATTGGATGTGCCTAATAGTGATTGGATAGAATGAGATCTTTTTGATGTGGAATTTAATCAATATTATTGGTAGGAGGAGCTCGTGGGTGTATAATACCAGACGCACGGGTCGAGCTTCTAGGTTAAGCGATGCTTTCCGAGTTCAGTCTGTGGATGGGTGACCTGTATATACTGATACTCAGGAGTCTTTGTATATGTCACCGGAAAATTGCAGACTCCGTAAGATTGTAATAAATCTTGATAAGATTATAATTTCTCACTTAATTATGAAATATCGTTTTGTATACAATAAATCCCATCCAAATTCCAATTTATATGTGTCTTATTTAAAAAAAATAGTTTACAATTTCACGCGATATTTTGCAATCTTACTGCGTTTGCCATTTTCCTGTGACATATAATGGATCTCCATCCACAGACACCCCCGCTGCCGTTTGAAGACCCTTGTCAGTCGTTACGGACAATTAGGAGCCAGAATATCTGCCAAAAGTCTTGCCAAGGGTTATCTGAGTAACACGATACCCTGCATCCGCTGCATCCAGTTAAACTGCCAGTCGATTCCAGTAGAATTGGAAAAGGGCTAGGCACATTAATTCCGGGAAAAAATGTACGTAACACTCTATCGCTTATGTTTTCTGAAAGTGTTATTGGGTTTTTCCAATAGGAATTTTTCAGTGACAGCTCGGAGTTTGGTAGTTGGTGGTGTGACACCCCCGTGCCTCGGAATGTACGTTAAGCCGTTGGTCCTGCGCCAGATCTCTCTACGGTCGTGTCGTATGAGAGTGATGGAAGAGGGATTGCCCCTGTGATTGCGCACACACGCCTGCACTATAATATGTCCCGCGCCGATGGCTTGTCTCGGTTGAGATTGACCGCCATGGCCGAAATTGGTCAGGAGGATTATATATATCGGTACCAGAAGTACCTATCAATTGACGTAAGGGACATTTACCCATAATGCCAAAATACCCCTACGACAATTAACGTAAGGTTCATTTACGCAAAATGCCAAAATGTCCTTAACGTTAACTGATATTTCTGGTATCGATATGTTTTCCGGAAAAAATAAAATACTGAGACATGTTCACAATTTATTTATTAATTTATTTTGTTGAATGGGACAGAGTAACATAGTTTTTTTATGTTTGAAAAAGTATACAACTATTTAAAGATTTTTCAGATTTTTTGTAGTTTTTTAATTACAATAAGATATGCAATTTTGTTTTTTTTTTTGATATGCATAGAAATATTATGTGGATATAATTTAAGTGTGATCTAACCTTCAGAGTATTTACATATTATCTTTAATTTTTGAATTGTTAATAAATAAAAAATGCGTTGTTTGCTCATTTTAATACAAAATAAAAAAAATATAAACATTATAAAATTATAATCACAAAAAATATAAAGTTTTTTTTTCTTATTATTTTTTTAATATTTTTAATTAGTTTAGAGCACTTGAATTAAATCCACAAGAACTAGAGACGATGATCCAAAAATGTTTCCAAATATTTGTGCGTGGTAGTATCTAGCGCAATATTCAAAATTACGTACTTACATTTAATATTACGACTTTTAAAAATATAAAATGTACCGACTATCGACTATTTTCAAAATCGACTATTTTATAGTCAATTAATTTAGGTAGTCGATTATTTTGACTAAATTATTAAGTAATTAGGCTAGTTTAAATGGTATTTTGTTGACCCCCAGATTATGGAAAGCAATTTTCATTTTAATTTCCGTTCCAGAAACTGGACATGGGTCATTTTTAATAATCGGTACATTTTCTAAGACTTACAATTATACTATTACATTAATAGTTTATCTACATAATTGTAACTAATATTTATAAGAGTATTCTAATTTTCTTTGGCGAAGCATCTTTATTTACAATTGTAAAAATTGATAAAAAAATAAAATTCTGAAAAATAAAAAGTAATAAAAATTTGGCAACAATTGGAATGCATTCACTATAATTAAACAGTCTTCAAAGGAAAATTAAATAAATAAATATTTTACTACGATTTCTAATTTACTCTATTTTTTAGTCTCATCCGTTTTTTTTACTTCAAATCCATGTTTCATCAATTAATCTTTCAATTGAAATCGGATAGTATCGCTTAATAACGAAAAATCGATCGTTTTATTTTCATGAGTATTATTTTAATAAAAAACAAAATGAATATGACAACAATAATAATAGGTTCATACTAAAACAAAAATACCACGTTGGTGTTATAAAATTATATTTAAAACATTTTTGCATGCGGTAATGTATTGGTAAATTAAAGAAAGGAAAAAATTTAAGTACTCCAGAATTTTTCCACATTTGACCATACTACTCTCATCAATTCCACATATTCCTCGTCTAAAACAACTTTTAATAATATAATTGACAACCTTCATAAATTCCATAAAATAAGTACAACACTAAGCACACAGACCTCATATTACTTACTGCGCCCATAAAGTAGATCACGGTTTAAAAAAAACCGTTAAAATCATATCTCACGCTCACAATCTGCCATCATATTACCGCACACAAAAAACCGAAAAGTATCCAAAAATTATCTTTCAGTGTCCCTCCTTAGTAGCCTGTTCACTCTATAAACCCTATTCCTATAATTTTCAATGGGACCTCTTCGAAGGAGCCTCGATACTGCAGCTCTAGTGACAGCTGCTTTGTAGCTCTCTGGAGACAAGATGGCGGGCGATTCCCGCGTTTTCAAGATGTCAACCGGCGCGTCTGATAGCATTGCGTCGATGTCGCCGTTGAACATGGCGACTGTGTCGGACGATGTGTAGTTTGTGTTTGGTGTGCAGAGTGGGATCGCGTTTGACCATTTTCTGTTTCTGTAGAAGAAAATGGAGGTTAGCTGTGTTTTCACAAGTTGCTACTGATTCTACTACCTTCTGGTTTTGAATAGTTCTAGGAGCTAAGATTTGGTTGAAACGTTGCGATAAATTTTGGTAAAGGACCAGATCTTAGATTCAAGTAGGTGATGGTCAGTTAGTGATTGTTGTGCTTAAGTCGCTTTAACTGTTAGAAGTCCAAAACCCCTAACCACCATATCCGACTATAGAGCTTCTATGAGGGTTCATGCGCAAAAAAACACGTGGATGGCAGTCGAGTCTTCATTTGGAAACTTTGAGCATACCATCAAGGGCTGGTTCATCATCATTATGATCATTTCAGCAGTAAGACATCCACTGCTGGACATAGGCCTCCCCCAAGGATCGCCAAAATGACCACTCCTGCGCGTCTCACCAGGTCATCGGTTCACTTTGTAGGAGGCCTTCCAATGCTTCGTATTCCAGTACGCAATCGCCACGCCAGCAACGGCTGGTTGTAAGCAAGAAAAATCGAAACTTTATTTTAAACTTACTTCAAACACCTCAGCATAGGAGCTCCCTTGAGCCGGTACCCTGGCTCGCAGGTGAACGTGATGGTCTCCCCGATCTTGTAGTAGAACTTTACGGAAGACATGCGGCCGGATATCGTGGTGCCTGGGTAGGTGCAGGCTTGAGCACCTGGGGAGAGAAGAACATGGATGGATATATTGGTGGGTCAAGTATTTGGAATGCGGAAGAGATTTTGGGAAAATGTGAGGGAAGATAAGGAATTTCACACATATTATTCTCGTAAGTCGTACACAGATGATATCGGAGTTAATATTGAATTAGGCGAAATTTTAATTATGGTTTAAACACATACTATGCAGGCAAGCTAATTTGACGACATGGTTGGTGCAGTGGTTGAGCGATTGCCTGCTACGCTGCGTGTCGCGGGTCCGATTTCCACACGGAACAAATATTTGTATGGCCTATAGATAGTTGTTCCGGGTCTGACGACACAACAACAGGAGAAATTCCTAGTACGGGGCAACGTTAAAAAAAGCCAATTGTAAGTTGGGGATTACATGCATGGCTCATCTGGTGACGGTCATGGTCTTTCTCAACAACCACTATAGCGGACAAACTAATCAGTTAAAAACAACATTTAGCGTACCTATGTAAGTAATTTAAATAATAACAAGCTTATTTTTATCTAAGCTTTTCATTAATAAGAACACTAAATACTAGCCATACTGGGTAAAAAGAAACATTGTTTTATCTGCTGAGCATACTTCCCATACTCTTTTGGTCTTTGAGAGATGATGATCGATGCTCGTTAGAAATTTGTCTTCTTCTTGCTTCTTTGTCATCGCCTTGTTCTGCTACGCGGGGTCGGCTTTTAAACCATGAGGCGAACTGTATCTCGCTGTTTACCATCGTCACAGACAGAACACGTTCCTTCATCTCTTTCTGGATTTTCATCATCCATGTCGTTTGTGGCATAATGTGCTTCATCAGAAATATTGTATTAAATAGTTATACTTACAAGTAGGCGGTTTGTCACTCCACCGGCCGCTGTCCTGGCACACTAATATAGGTCTACCATGCAACGTGTGCTCAGGGTTGCAGTGGAACTGCAGCACGTCACCAGCACGGTACGGTGCGCGGCCTAGCACGTAGCCTGAAGTAGGTGGAGGTAGTGCTGGGCAGGATACCTCTGGAATCAGGAAGAGGCCATGAGCGTAGCAAGAATGTAGAATGATCTGTTGAATGATGTGTGAATGCGCAGATACACATCTTTTTTAGCTGTCACTGTCAACAAACTAAGGAAACGGAAATAGAACAGAATAGAAACTGTTTATTATGTACACCATATAAGTATAAGGTAAGCTAACTCTCCCGTTTCGAACTCTAGTTTCTACCAAACATTCTATTAGGTCAAGCGATGGTTCTAGTCATCATCATCACCGTTTCAGCTGAAAGATATCCATTGCTGGACATAAGCCTCCCCAAGAGTCGCCACATCGACCGACCCTGTGCGCCTTGCATTCAGCAGTTTCCTGAGGCCTTTATCAGTCTAATTCACGTCAGTTAACACTAGAATTGACTGTCATTCAGGAGCATCAGAATAATAATTATAATTTATCACCACATACCTCTACAAACCGGGAAAGGCTTGGCCCAATCAGCAGCAGGCAGACACACAGTCTCGGGAGCCCCGCGGAGCGCCCAGCCCGGCGCGCAAGAGAACGCAGCCCTACCACCGACACCACGCGACACTACCGCCACGCGCGGGCGACGCTCGCCTTCGGCTAGGGGCGTGTCGTGGATTACTTCACCGCATTCCACACCTGGAATGTTGAATAGAAAGTTGGATGTTTTGCTGCAGTGGGAAACAGACCACTAGGTTTGGTTTTTAAACATATAAAAGTATTGGAAAAATACAAATAATGAAAAAAACCACAATGTAAGAAGTTTCTTAAGAAGTTATTTCCTGATTGGAATGGTTGAACCTTCAAAAATTGGTTAAGCCAAAAAATATTATATAAATAGTTTGGTGGGACTAATTAAATATAAAGCAGTGTATGGCCAAAAAAGTATGGCGGCAGAAGCCCTACATTTCAACAGTAAAAGCATTGATTTAAAAACTCTAATGTGGGATCAACAAAAAAATAGCTAGCAATTAGTTTATTTAAAAACTATTGCATCAAAAGTTTCAGAGATTGTCAGGGCATTTGTGCGCAAAAAACGTTCTTACTCAAACCCAATTCAAGTACTTGTAGTTTTCCAAACTCTATATTAAACCAAAATATTGTAAGACTAAATACTCACTTTCACACACAGGTAGCGGGGAGCTCCAATTACCAGACGCCCGACAGACAAGCGTGTGCGCACCCAGCAGCGCATTGCCGTTTGCGCAGTGGAAGCGGATCTCGGTGCCAAGTCTCGTGCCCAGACCGCTCGCGACTAGACCTCGGCGGATCGGTAGTGGGGGGCAGTGTACGTCTGTGGAGATAGACAATAGTATCATGGCCCAGAAAATCCGGATAGGAGTGGAGAAATCCCTCGTAGCTATAGCCAACATCTTTGACTTGCTCAAAAATCCCATCCAGTTAATACTCGTAACGTATAAGTACGTCACGAGTATATTCGTTCGTCTTCTTATATTGACGATCTTCAATAAATAATATTACTGGAGTATAGCTTCTCGTCAAGTAACACGATGCTTTACGTGGTTCACTCAAGTGAGAGATACGATAGATAGTTGCAATGTGGGAGTTGCTAACAACACGCTGCAAAATTAAATCATAGCTCTGTTAAACTACGGGAGTAATTGGAGTTGCTAACCTCAAAGCGAGTTCACGGAATGACTACACAACTTAACATTACACCATATGATAAACAATATTTATTTTATAAACAACTGAGGTAATTTTAAACTAGAGGAGACCGGTGTTTCCCAGCTGACTACCCGGAGAAGAAACACCGAAATACACTCAAAGTTGAAAGTCTCTTTTTAACGTCTATACAATCCGTACTGGTCAAATCATATGAACCATGTAGGTTAATCCTTTATTCCAGGCATTAGGGCCCAAACAATCAAATACATGAACATAAAACAATAGCTAACGGCTCATAGACTCAGATCTGGACACATTCCATGCAAAAAGTAGAACTCTTCTAACTGTGTGGAGTGTGGAGTTGTTGAAGACTTACACCACTTATTGATGGACTGTGTGCGGTATGAGTCTGGGAGAAATGATTTGTTTAGGGCCTAAAAATAATAATAACTAGAAATAAAATAATACATATTATAATAAATTGAAACTATAAACTACTGCACACGAAATGACGGCGTCGTGGCGTCGTTAATGTCTGAGGTGGTCTTATGTCTCATACCTTCAACAATAATCTCGACCTGATGGCTTTGCCTTGCAGGGGTCTCACACCGGTAGATACCGGAGTCTTCTTTCACGGCGTTGATGATACTCAGCCTGTATTCCAGCGCGCTGTCTCGACCAGGGTCTGTGGTCCAGCCCTCGATGTACTTACGATCTGTCCTGTAATTAGAAAACGAAGAATCAAAATAGCTTTTACTTTATTGTGTGTACAGCTACGAAGTGAAATTCCCTATTGGAGTCTGTGTTCCCTGATAGCTACAACCTGGGGGTTTTGACGCCAAAAGAGTGAATAGATTACTTCCAATCAAGCGTCCTCCATCGTCGATCACTTCATGCAGGCCTAAAGTTGAATTGGGTGGGTCACATTTACAGTATGTATAGGGGGAGGACAGATGGGCCAAGATCGGCACCCGGTGAGTGCCTAAAGACGGACGTTTCAACCGAGGCTGGCCTAAAACGCTGGCGTGACAGGCGTGACATTTGGACTCGTCCCTTCTGGCCGGAGAAGGCAACAGATAAACTTAGCTGAAAAAAATTGGTTGTCTTTAAAGTCGGTTTACGGACGATAGTTTAGCGTGACAACGTCATAACAAAACATTGATGAAATGATCGAACGTTACAATGAGCGTAACATTACAACGAGCGTAACGTTACAATGAGTCATCTTTTTTCGTACGTGCAGCCGACGTACATCAATTTACTAGATGTTGTGACGTCAAAAATATGGGAAAGGCCTTTGTCCAGCAGTGGGACAACATCAGCTAACTAAAAACGTGGGTCTTAAAAACTCACTCTGGATTATTATGTGTAACATTCCACTTTGGATTGCCAAATCTTCTCATCCATAAGCACTCCATGTGCAGTACTGTGCCAGGATACACCAACAGCTTGCCGTCATTGGTCTGCGCTATAGGGCCTTGAGAGTGCCGGAACAAGATCGTAGGTCGCTTCTCCACTGTAATTGAGAAGACAAAACTCTTGTTAATTTAAAAGTCGATGATTGTAAACCTATGATCATCATCGTCTCATCTTTCTACCCTCTCTACCCTTGATGACTTTAACAACGCCTCCATGGAAGCAATTGAAGTGGCTTAAACGTTATAATGTGATATATCGTCTATACGATATAAAGAAGACTAGTAACCGATTTTTATTATTATGGGCACTGTTTCTAGATTCATGTGTGGCAGAGCTATATTTTCTTCCTCCAAATATATAATGACAAAATGTTCTGTTTCTAAAAACTTAACATTTTATCAGTTTATCTAGACTCTTATTGTAATAAACTTCTCAAACTTATATAGACTGAATTATATAGACTCTATTAATTTAGCATTGTATAATTTCATGCAATAACGGCACATGTGTGAGTACTGTGTACAGTGTACCTAAAACTTAAATTATAACTATCACTTTTGGGTGTCTCGACTTGACTGAACCGTGTGCAGTTGGGTGTGTCATGCTCATTCAATAGTTTGGTTAATGGTGGTGCATACGTTGGACCTTTTGGCTTCCATCGTTTGATCGAATGGTGCTAGCGCATGCGTCATATTCGTGAACAGGCGCTGTCAGCTTGGACTGGTAATTTCTCGGCTGCCACGGTTTATTTGATTTGTTCTTTTCACTCCGGACGCTTTTATCCTGCACGTCTTTTACATCGTTCTCACATATATGAACAATTTCAACAGGAATGATGTAATAACTTTGTAAAATATATTATTTATAAAAGAGTGTTCGTGGAGTTTATTGCACGTTCTTCTCCATAGAGATATACGCTTTGGAACGTGCAAAGAGCTTCTTCTATCTTTTTGACCGACCGAACTTGACAATTCAAAAGTATCTGTAAATGGTCTGATTGAATAAATGTTTGAGTCTTTGAGTCTATATGATGTACATATTAAAAAGTATTCTATTCTAATCTTCAGCAAATAATTTGGTCAGTCTTACTTACTGGCATAATCCATTTGTTGGTTGAGTCCAAAGCACGTTGGTTTGACACCGTCCCACTGGCCTCCTACACACTTGCGCGTTTGTGATCCAGTCATCGCATATTTACCAATATCACTGCATCTGGAATAACGAATTAAAAATAAGGAAATGAAAAAGGTATGGTAAAATAACTGGTGGATATGAGTCACGGATACTAGCAGATTCCAGTGAAAAGTCGAAAAGCTGTTAATGCGCTAAAATCAAGATTGTAGTTAAATGTTGTGTGTAATAAATTTATGTCGTATTCCGTGTAAGATTGAATCTGGGTTACATCTAGGGCCAGAAAATATAATAACGGCAATTTGTTTACCTGGATGTTATCATAGCTCCAGCAGGAAAGTCGACCACCTCAGTGATCTGCATGTCATTGTAGAAAGCAACTACGTTGGGTTCGTCGTTCTCAAACGTGCAGCTGTTGTTGTTCTGCAACTCCTCATTTTGAGCTTCTAGCTCTTCTGCAAATATAAAATGGATATCCGAAGTTCAAGTGGTATCAACAACATGCTCAATCAATCGCCTAGACTTTTCCACAACTAAATTGATGTCGGCTTCCATTTTAACCAGATGAAGTTGAGCACCAGTATTTTACAAGCATCGACTACCTATAATTCGGACCTCCACAACTCAGTAACGGACACGGCATCAGAAATAAGCTATTCAAATGTTTTGATACTCTGGTGTCGTTACATGAAATACGGTCAACCTTGTTTTTACTTACTACCAAAATTAAAAAGTGATCTGATAGTAAACATAGGCCAGATCTAGCTAAAATATTATAGGCTAATCTGTGGCGCTCAGCAAGTGATTTTCTATACCTGTCTTGTTTTAATACGCTAGTAAAATTCATGATATTTGCATCTGAAGTCTCTATTTCAAACTTACCGCAGTTAAAACTCTTGCCA
Source organism: Mamestra configurata (assembly GCA_002192655.3). Lineage (NCBI taxonomy): Eukaryota > Metazoa > Arthropoda > Insecta > Lepidoptera > Noctuidae > Mamestra > Mamestra configurata. The sequence goes on from NDFZ01004772.1 coordinate 17,477, forward strand.
ACCCAGTTCCCTTGTTCACAAATCAGCTTCCAAGTGGTCTTCTCTCCCATGATAGATGCTATGCATCTGAACGTGATCTCTGTTCCATGGGGGTATCCTTCCACCCCCAAGGAGCTGTTCATTTCAGCCCCATCCCGGTATATCAGCGTACCCTGGACCCTTCAAGCAATTATTCCAAGATACTGAGGTATAAAAAATATTGGTGAAATGGTATTTTGGCCACTGATGATTGAGATTTTCTACTTTTGATATTATGTTAGATATGATTAGAGTTGTACCTTAAAGAGTCTTTAAATAGGTAGTTTTTTACTAAATTACTATTGCATTAACACACACAATATGGCATACAAAAATTGATATATATGGATTTTATAGTATCACCAGTGGCCGTTATAAATACAGTAAATGTAAAATAAAGTCAAAACTTGTAGAACATTATCAAAAAATATTCCGTTGATAACACAACAAAACATGCACTATAAGACGAAATTTTAAATAATTAGCAACCAAACAAAAGCTTGGCCAAGACATAAGAAGCCAGGTTACGGCCATACAATTAGCGTTCTTATTAACATAGAGATAAAGTATATTTTCCAACGTTAACTAAGCCCTGCCTTCCGAGGATTTGTACCATGAAAGTGACCTTTAAACCCTTGAAAAAGTGAGAAAAAGTAGTGATGTTTTGGGAATGACTAAGAACCAAAAAACAATATTAACATTCTGAGTTAAGTCAACCCATTTTGAGATCACGCTTTTAGCATATTATAGTTGACTTGACATAAATTCATAAAATTCTTGCTTAGGCTGGGCAAACACCATGATTAGAATTACTGTAGAATAGATCTCTATTCTATGGTTCACTTGGCACAATGGTGTCTTCTTTAACACCAAGAAATAAAACTATCATAGTAGAATAGTCACAGGAGACCATCAGAAATCCAAAGGCACAGCTAGTCGCTCCAATTCATTCCAATCTGTCTTAGTCAAACCCATACCCTGGCAACACCAGGCATCATCATAAAGTGTCAAAACATGAAGTTACAGTTGATGGGCATGATCAACGATGAGCAAGAGATGACATGAAGTAGTTAAAGAAGCAAAATTTCGAACCTATAAGGCTCTCACCAGGGCTTGGCATCCCTGAACGCCTGGGTTCCCTTCAGTCTTCAGCGAGCAAATAAGAAACGCAAATCTTTGCAAACACATTACTTCTTTTTTATCGCGGCTTAGTTCATCCTCTCTTGGATGACAGTGATTAGATGAAGGAAGCTGTGTTCAAACATTTTTTACTATTCTTAACTTTAAAACATGTAAATTGGATTTACCGTCTCAGGTCCATCAAGACTTTCTATATCGCCTTTCAAGAAGTATCTTGCATGGCTGATATATTTAAATTCTAAGGTCCCATTTTGTATGAAATATTAGTTACTTAACCTCGTGTTTGCAACTGACTCTGACTTGAGTTTTTGGCGCAATTGGACCTAAGAGTACTCAATTTTTGAACACAGGTTACTTCAAATCTTGCTTATCACATTGTACAACAGCAAACGTAAAGATAAAATAAAAATAAACAAAACAACAAAAAAACTGCTCCAAAGCGTTAGGATCTAACATTATTGATTCTCTAAATGTTTCTTATTGATTTGTAGTGAAAATCTATTTTTCAATGACAACCGCAATGTTTGATCCTTGAACGTGATTTGGATGAGTGACGAAACATAAAACACTTGAATCACATGTCTGCACGCCATATAGCAGGCTACTATTTTTCTTATTACATATCAACATATTTTTTGTATCTTTTTTATCTTTTCTGTGTCGATTTCTTAGTTTTACACAAAGATAATAATTATAAACCTTTACAAATTGGAGTACTTAAATCTAAAATAGCGATAATGAGGGTAAACCACCTTTTAGGTCCGAATATCGTACCTTGAGGTACACCAAGCGTTGTACACCAGCATTGCTTCTTTTAGTCAATCTGTTTCATTTTTTCAGTGTTTCAACCAGTATGGCGTAACAAGACATGTTATAAAACAAAACCACATAGAAGCTACAATGAAAGCGTTTGGTCAAATTAAACAAACGAACTCGAATGTCACAAACTAATCATGTTTATATTGTTTCAGCTTTTTATTGACACAGAGCTAATCACACATTACCTGACTTCTTGTGGATTCCTGCACAAAAAATTACAACGTTTAAAATGTTATTAAATGACGATGCACTGACGCGTTATGTTTCCCTATTTTGATTGATGTGTAATATCTTTCCTCTCATTTTCCTGCAATATGTGGGAGTGATTTCGTGAAATGGGACGGAAGTGTGTAACAGGAAGCAGAAGGAAGGGCACGCTATTTGATTTGACCAATGAGCGCGCCCTATTCGATTTGACCAATTTGCGCGCGCAGTGGTCGAGTTGGTCAGGTAACAGGTGTCAGTAGGTACTTTTAATGTTAATGTTGCTTTTATCAAGGTGAGACGTCAGATGTTACACATCCTATGCGACTACTGTAAGACTCACTCGTTTCTTTTTGTGTCTAATTTTATTTCCTTTCTAACTTTATCAAACCTCTGTTAATTTGAGGTTTATTTAAACAAGTCTTCTCATTTATTAATTAGGTGAATTCATTATCATTCATTGCTTTTACTTTTTATATTTTATTATTATGTTCTACTTATCTCTTTTTTGTTATAGTTCAGACTATGACCCTTCATATAATTAAGGCTTCAAATTTTTGAAAAAGTTATTTTTGACATAATTTGTTGAAAAAATCGTATGACTATGTAGTTTTTTTTTTTTTTTTTTTTTTTAAGGATGGGAAATCATCAAATGACTTCTTCCGCTCTGGGTGGAGCGGAAGGGCGTGTCAGACTCTTACTGACTAAAACCCATCCGTGTTCCTTCTTAAGCCCTTTGCGTTCCAGGGCCGCGGTGACTCTTTCGAACAAATTCCGCAACCCTGGCAGGCTCACTATGTAGTAAACTACACTCAGTACTGTTCTAATGTCTTCATTCTATAGTAACCGATAACATGTGCTTAGCTCTTCCCTCTCCCTAGCAGTATGATGGTCTGGGTTACCTCGCAGGTGGGCCGCAGTCAGTGTTGGTGGTGGGATCGATGTCGGGCTCGAGTTCAGAGATGTCTTCTCTGACGATGTCGGAACCGCTCTGATATTCCGATGTCGGTCGGGGACGAGTAAGATTTGCTAGAAACAAGAGTTGATTATTTTGTAATGGTTTTGAATTCCATTATTGCAGTATCTGCAAATGATTAAGGGTAGTATGATTCATGAAAAAGTGACGTTTTCAAATCTGAAAAGATTAAGCAACTAATATCAAACTTGATCATTCTGAAAATGAAATAATTCACAGTATGCAGGGAACAATCTATCATTTGAAGACGTAAATTATTGAGATGCTTTTTTCGTTTGGCTTGATAAAAAATATATACAACAAAACAGTAAAAAGCGTACCTCAAATACTGAATCGGAAGATAAAACAAAAGTGAAAAGAATAAATGAGTTGGATGTGTCTTACCTAAAGGTCTACAGAAATCATGGACGGTCGGCTGCAGCCTGCCTAGATGGCAGTTGAGTGTAGCTGGAGGTGATCTGCCAGGTTCGCAAGCGATGTTGACGGAAGAAGCATGCGCGACTGTAAGCCCTGCTCTGTACCCTGCCTCATAGGTAGCCCCGTGAAGCAGTGGGAGTTCGCAGGGAGCTGGAATAGATTAGTTGTGAAATTAATGTATCAAAAGGAATTTGTTTTCATTTTCTTCTTCGTTTCGCCGCCATGACAGTTATTTACATTTGGGTGGCCCATGCCGTTGCTGCATCTACGGCATCATTACTGGCAACGCATGGGTCAATTTTGTATTAGGTTAGCTTTTTGTTACAGATCTAACATTATTGATTCTCTAAAACGTACTGTAACAGTTTGAAGTGAAAGTCAATTTTTCTTCGGAAACTGCATTGTTTCGACACAAAAATCACTTGAATAACTTGTCAAGAACACTTGAAGCATATTTACAGAATTTGTTAATAAATTGTGTATTTGTACTAACCAGCTACACACTCTGGCATGCTGGTCACAGCCCACTCTCCAAGCCAGCAACGTAGGTTGGTTGGTCCTTGCACATTATACCTGAAAAGTATTTTGTAATCGTTAGTGTGCTTCTAACCGCACTCTTCTGTTACTAGTAGTTTATTATCAACGAACGTTTTCATGAAGTTTTTAAATCTCATTCCTCCTTGAATAACTTGTTATCTCATAAAAGCATAGTTCAATCGTTGACGTGTTCCAATTTATTCGTGTACTCTTTTCATCCCAAAATTGTGACTTCGTAGTCGTCTCATCTCTCAGTAACTATTTAAAATGTTATTTTATTTAGTCAGACTGATAAAACCAAGGAACTAACTTACCCATATTCACATGAGAAGTGCACAACCTGTCCATTGGGCACAGGATCGGTCTCATTCAGTTCCTTTTCATCCTGTAGGTTGGAGCCCAACACCTGGCTAGCTGTCATCGGATGACCAGCGTCAGCAGCCATCGTGTAGATGCCGTACTCCGTTGATGGGACGTGGCAGGGCACTGGAAAACGGTTAAGGGTTTTATGAAATTTCTACTTCATTGTATTGAAGTCTTCCGCCATACTATGTCAAAAGTTTAGATAGGCTACTTAGTCTAAGACTGTTCATCAACAAAAGGTGAAAATGTTATCCAAAAGAAGTCGATCAATTATTTTGAACCATTCAGTTAAAGGACGTCCATAGCTTCTCTCTATGAATCTCTAAAAAAATTTTGTATTAAATTTATTAACAAGTTACAGATAAAGATTCTTTCTTTTCTTAAATTCTGCAATCTTTATGTAGGTACTCGTAATTTGAGCAAGAAGATATTACTCACGTATTTCACATTTAGGTTTTTCCGGTTTCCATCTCCCTCGTACACATTTAGCTGTGGCATTCGTTTCCAAGTTTAGTCCATACCCTTTACCGCATGCCACACGAACTATTGTGCCTGAAATCGATAAAATAACATGATGTCATGATGATTCCAGCAAATATCACTTAACCACAACATCAGCCGCAATGGTGCACTGCTTTTTTTTTTTAAGTATGGGAAATCATCAAATGACTTCTTCCGCTCTGGGTGGAGACTCTTACTGACTAAAACCCATCCGTGTTCCTTTGCCTTAAGCCTTTCCTTCCTAAAGCCCTTTGCGTTCCAGGGCCCCGTCTTCTATGCTGACATCTCTTTGAAGCGCGCGTGGAACACACCGCGCCATCGACCCGGGCCTGGTGGTGATACACTGCTGGACATACGCATCTTCCATCGCACTTTGCTTATCTTTTTATTCGATTTGCTCTAGTTTGCGATATCATCGTTCCATGAAGTTTGAAGACTTCTTAATCTTATATTTGCCGAGGGTCTTTTGCTGCATCTGTTTTATTGAACAAAGCAATCAATATTAAAATTACCTGAACTGAAAGTATTGTTAGGATCCCGTCCATACTTGACAATCTCAATATTAACGTAAGGTTCACTCTCAATAGGTTCGCAGGGACTTTTAGGACGTCCCTTTTTGCCCTTTTCAGTAGTGTTCTGAGAGTTTCCACCTTCGCTTAGGTCTTTAGAATCAGGTTCTGTGTCATCTCCTGCTGCGGCATGCTGCCTTCTGCCACCCTTGCCTTCTCTGCCTCTGCAAAATAAAAATTAATGAATGTTTAAAGTATCGAGTTGTGAGGAAAAGGGAGAGTGAGGCCTTTGTCAGCTCCAGAGCTGATAGGATAGAATAGGCTAGATAAATATTTAAGTTTGTGGGTTCTTCATCTGAAAACTGCCATTTTGCTCTCTGTAAAATGGCTCTGACTGTGGCTTAAAAAGGTTATTTGATATGTCTCATTGTTTTTGTGTAAAAATGTTGTGTTGAGAAAAACATTTGATGCCTTACGTTTTGGGAATGGTGGCTGTTGTTTGATTCAGTCGATCAGTTTTCCTACTCGTCCTTTTATCACGCTTGTCTAAAATATTATCAACTTCTGTAGAATTTGTCTTGTTGTACTGCAACGGTACTACAGCCATTTCTTTGCTATAATCTTTAAAAGTATCTTCTACGTTGGTTTTTAAAGGTATCACTGACATCTCTTTGCTGTTTTCCTTACAATCATCATCAGTATGTTTAAGTATCAAAGGTACTACTTTTAATAAATCTATGTTGATTTCGTTGTTCAATTCAGAGTCATCTGCTGATGGTCTTAAAGTCCAATTGTTAGTATCAAATTCTTCGTTGTTGACTCCACGTTTTATTCTAGCTTTAGTTGTGATTTCAGGCGGAAGTTTTGTTACCGTATCAATTTTACTTTCATCACCCTCTAATTCTTGATCAAATTCCTTTTTTTCATCCGATCCTTCAAAATCAGTTTCATCCTCTTCAACACCTGTTTCCATTCCCTTTTTCGTTTCATCCAGATTCTTGTTCAAAAACCGTTTCCGCCTTTTATCAACATATCTTTCAAAATACTCATGTTTTAACTTGTTGATATTGTCAGCATTACTATCTGTACTTAAACTGTGATCTCCAAACATTCCTCCTTTCAGTACAGTTACATGAGATAGCTCATCTTCTCCTTCATCAGAGTTCTCATACTCTGACGTATCTTCATGCTGTATTATGTCATCTTCTTCTGGTTCATAAACAGGCTGATAGGAATACAATCTATGACCAACTGGTTCACCATGAACATTATAAATAGTATAAACAGCAGTTGGGAAGTTCTCGTCATTCTTCTCTGCACTTGTAGGTGGTTCCATTTCTGCTTCAAAGTCAAATTTCTTCATGATCTTGAAGTTTGCATGTCTTAGAGTAGGTTTGGATGTTCCGTGGTTATATTTGTTATAGAGATGGTCAAGGTATTCTTGGGACGGACCTGATTGGTGATGGAGGTTGTTGTAATACTGTCTGTAAGTGGATCTTCGATGCCTTATTTGTGGTTCTGGTTCTGGGATTGAGCGGCGTCTTCGGCTCCAGCGGATACGTGGATGTTGGTAGAGTGTGCATCTGGAAAAAAATGAGCAGAGGATAATTTTTAAATGATGAGGTCAGTAATTATCATCATCATCATAATCTTTTCAGCTGAAAGATGGCCACTGTTTGACATTGGCCTCAAGTAGCGCCATCAACCAGTTCTGTGCGTCCGCAGCCAGTGAATTCCCACGGCGTTCACAATATTAGCAAAATATTAAGTTATGGTCTTACTTAGGCAGCTCTCTGGGACTCCAATGGCCTCCAACGCAAGTGGCTCCAGGTGGACCTTCGGACAGCACATATCCTTTCTCACATTCATACATAATCTGTTTGTTGTTTACTACCTGCAAAATTAAATGTTTTAAGGACACATCAAGGTTAATAACAGGAAATATGAGGATAAAGTCAAATACCTTCTTAACATAAGGTCGATAATCGTATAAGCCCATATTACCGACGAGAAGGACTTTGCCGTTTTCTATGTAACCAGGGAACGGACAGAACACTGAAACAAAACATCGGAATGGGTAGCTACAGATGATAAGGTAACACAGGGTTTCATGACAAATACGTAAATATTTATTTAGTTAATGCTCATGCTACTAGACGACGTAGTGATCGCGGGCAAATGAGTAGGCAATAGCTAGTTTATTCTGGGGATTCCTGCAATTGATACATTACATTACATTATTATTGGTATATATTGTTACCTTCTTCGCACTTAGGCGTGTCTCCACTCCATACTCCAAACGAGCACACAACGATGGGGTTTCCTTTCAACTCATATCCATCCTTACAGCGGAATCGCGCCTTCATGCCATGCTCCGTCTTAGGTGCGATCACCATGCCGTTGCGAGGGAACTTTGGCATTTTTTTGCACCTGTCGAAGTAAAAAAGCTTGGTAACCTTTAGTCTATATAAGATAATTCTGAATCAACGACACTATTTGGTGGATGCAATAACAGGGTATGTACTTGTTTACATAGATGATCTAGTACACTCAAGACTGAACTCGCGAGTTATTCGAAATCAGTTTTTACATTTTGCTTAGCTGGACCTACTTGGCACAGGCGTGAGGTACATTTCGTTGTCTTAAAGGGGTTCGAACACTTTTCTATAGATATGGCATAGCAGGGGCCTATGCCAGCTCCCATAGAAAAATGTCAGACCATGCGCCGCCGGGGGCTTTGCCACAAAGTTATTTATTACCTTGAATTTGTTCCTACATTGTGTGTATCTGTGTGTGCCAAATAAACATGTTTTTTTTTTCTTTCTTTCCTTACCTTGCAGACATCTAGGATATTTGAATCTTATTTATTTACTTTCAAATACATTTGTGGTAATAGTGGTTTTGCTAAGTTGTTTTTGAGTTACATCTCGCCTACTCGTAATTGAGTAAACAAAGCTTCCTCTACATTTTGTTGATAATGAACTGACCTCGCTGGTTGACACCTTGGTATCTGTGTCCACGTGCCATTGTTACATGTCACAGCCGCATTGCTTGATGGGAACTCGTAGTTCTTTTCACAATCAACTACTATAATTTCACCTGCAACGTATAAAGATGTCGTTCCGTCAATGTCCTAGCAGGGATAGTGTGGAAGGTGGTTAAGACGTCGGCGATGCGCCACCGGTATTTGGTGGACACCGTGGACATCCCGCCCACACGCACAAAACGTTTCGGGAACACATTCATGGTGCGTACAGCTAAGGAGTGAAATTCCCTGCCAGTCTGTGTTTTCAGAAAGTTACAACCTGGGAGTCTTTAAGTCAAAAGTGAATATGTTATTTCTAGGTAAGCGTGCATCCATCTTCAACCACATCATCGTTTACCATCAGGTGAGATAGTGGTCAAACGCGTGCCTATCATTTTTAAAATAAAAGTGTTGCAATTGGGAGTCAAAAAAGTAAAAAATAATTCTATATCTCTCTTTTTTGAAAAACAAAAAAAAAATTCAAACTTTTTGGTATCAACAGCATGCAAGTCACAAAGTTACTGTAACATACCATGTTGTACCATTGTGGAGCTGCCAACGATCTGCGTGTTCGTTTCCTGTGTGCTATTGTCTCCCGTCTTGTTCTCCACCAGGACCACCCGGCCCTGGGATACGTGTGGCACCACGCACGGCGCTGAAACATGACAGAATATACAAATTAGTGTTAGCGTTGTGGTCGGAAGCCTTTTGAACTTCAACTTAGTTTGATATCCTCAAAACATAATTTTCCTAAATTATAAAGTGCATTTGGAGGAACACGGGTGGGTTTAAGTCTCACACCCGCCCTCCCAGTCGTCTGAACGGGAGGAGTGAACTGATAACCCATACAAAATAAAGGCTTCTGAAGTTTATGCTCTCCAAGCCGTCAATATCCTCTTGTCTTTATGAGAGGAGATACTTTTGCACTTTCTACTCACCTTGATAGTCGGCTTCGCTATATTCCTTGATGATTGGCTAATTTTTTTCGCCGTGAGATGTGCTTTTAGAGGTGTGTACATGTGTGTGTATGGCAAGTTATTTTTATGAAGCTTATACCATTAAGAAGTAAAATAACCCACCCAAGCACATAGGCAGCGGATGACTCCAAGTGCCATCACTCTGGCAGATAGCGGAACCGTTGCCTTCCATCTTCATGCCGTCTTGGCACCTGAAGATGATGGAAGCGCCCAGCCCCGTGCCCGAGGAGATGTTCTCCAGCCATCCGTTCCAGAGCTGTCCAGGATGGCCACAGTTTATTTCTGGAAGCGAATGGGGGACAGAAGTAAGCGATTTTTTTTAGTTGTAAATTGTGATTTTATTGTGATTATAGTGTATGGGTTTATCTGCTAATGAAACCACATATAGTAGGCGCCAGATAATCGTGGAATAACGGTCATTGACCCACCTACAATTATTGACATTTTTAATTTGAAAAACGGAATTAATGACACAAAGCTGTCCCGAATCATCATCTCTCGTGATCCTTAACATTGTCTAATAATGAAAAACGATTCATATTTAATTGTTCAGGTACCTATGAACAGTTATTAGGGAAAGGTCAATATACTTTATTCCACATTTATCTGGCGCCTACTATAGTAAACTTATGGCAGTGCGTTGCAATGACAAATCTTGAAGTTCATAACTTTTAGCCCGCGCACAGTTTGCCGTTTCTGCTTGCGTTGATTGCCAGGCTATACCAGTAAGCTTCTGTGATAGGTCGTGATGCCTTTATATTAACTGATATGCAAGTTTAAAGAAGCTTGTACTTGCTGGTGGTTAAGACTCAAGGAAAAAAACTGTAAGGACTGGAGGAAAGTGCGCAACATCTCAGAGCCGGAAACACTAAATGGACACAACCCACAGCCCCGAGAAGAACGACTGAGATAAAGATAAACATTGTGAATGTCATTTACCTTTGCACATCGGCTGTCCACCGGACCACTTCTTGTCGGCACCGCATCTTCTAGTCGCGTCTCCCACAAGCCGGTATCCGTACTTGCATTCATACGAGACGACCGAATTGTACGCGCAAGAGGTGTACACTGCCTTGCCGTGGCGCGGCGCCTCAGGCGGCGGGCACTGCACCTGCGTTACCACTAGATGGCGACACGTGTCGCTTTAACAATACCCGAACAAAACATAGATGGCGCTGATACCAAAATCTCAACCATGCAAGAACATGCAAAAATAAAACAAACTCCATTTTTGTTGTACATTTATTTCACTACAGCGTTTAAAGATAGAAATTTACAATAAACACCGAGTACTACTAACATTGCTATATCATCTAATAGTCAGATAGGCAGTAAACGACAATTTTTTATCATGGCCACAGAAAGAAACAACTTTTGAAGTTGCGGAAAACGATAGCTTCATAGAATTTGAAGGTGACAACGTTTCTATAATAACATTACTTTTGATATACTACGTAATGTAATGGATGCTCAAACTGTCCCGGCATCTCCTTCTAAGCAGCATTAAAAGGAGAAAAAACAATCAGAAAAATCCATTTTTGGGCAAATTTCAGAGGAATTCCCACTTTTGACAAAAAAAAAATCCCACCCGAAATCAAATTTTGACTCTCCTGAACCCATTAAAATTTTTGACAAAATATTCTACAATCCCATAACTTCAAATAATAAATTTTACAACATCATATCTCTTAAACCAATCCAAATAACCTATCTTCGAGAACAACTAATAAAAAGTGGGATTTCCATATTTTGCGTCATGACAATGAAATTGCTTCGATGAAGCCATGATAATCATTTGTTTAAGCGTCATGCGAACTATACCGTTGTAATGTAGAACGAGACCGGTACCATGCAACATTCCAAAATGAAGGACAACACTGAAATCGGCAACTACATTGTCACGAAGCAAGACCACGCGCGGAATTTTAGAAAATTATCTTGGGTCTTGATGATGAGTCTCTTGTTTGACAGGTTTTCCAAACTGTTTATCAAATATTTCTGTATTATTTACATGGGGTTTGAAAGCTCACATCTGAGGCTTAATTTCTGTATAGATTCTTTCTATCTAAAAATAAGTAAATGTAAAAAATCGCTTTAGAAAAAAATTCATCGAATTATTTAAAATTAAGCATCAAAATGGCATTCAAAATCTATTAGCGCCTTGCGAGACACCTTACTTGATTTTTTAAATCTCTCGTTATTTTCTTTCTGGTTTTAAGTTACAACAAGAGGCTCTAGATAAAGTGCCATTCTATAAGCGAAAGCGATTGTCAATTGATAAAACATATAGGATTGGTCTCGTGATATTTCGACAACGTTAGTGATACCCATATATTTTTGACAATCTCTTTCGCCACGCTAGCGCTGGCAGAATGTAACTTGTCTAAAGGTCTGTAAAGCCTATGGTATCAAATTGTATCTTCTGAAATCATCATCAATCAAAACCCACTCATCGTCAAGACCCCTCAAAGAAGAACCAAATCAAAGTCTACTTACGGACGCAGGTGGGTAGCTCCTTGGGTGCCCACGCGCCGTCCGCCTGGCAGTAGCGTTCAGCCTTGCCGACCAGCTCGAAGCCTTGTCCACACTGGACCACTGCTCGGCAACCGAAGGTGTGGCAGTCAGCGGTCACCCAGCCGTGGGGGACGTCGCCTGGCTCTCCGCAGGAACGAGCTGGAGACGCGATGGTAGATAGTTGTCACAACTTGTAGTAGCGTATCTTCGAGTGCTAACTAGCATGGTGGGACATGAAAGGCTTACGAGTATTTCTCAAAACACTATACCTAAGGGTGCTACCACACCAATCGGTTGATGGTAGAATAGATTAGCTGACGTCGATCGATAGTTTCTACTACAATAATCAATCGATCGTCGATCGATGGAAGAACGAATTAGTCGACGTCGATCGATAGTTTCTACTTCTTTTTTCGTTCAGGCAAAGTTACCACTCCAATCGACTAACGTCGATCGATGGCATCAATCGGCAGTTGATCAATTGTTTATCGCCCGGTATTCGTCGATCAGCCAAAGCTACCACGCCAATCGATCAACGTCGATCGTCTCTTGTATGTTGTTGTAGCTATATTTGAACATTTGAAGGAAAAGCTTCCATTGAAATTTTTTTAATATACAAGCTATGTCATACTGCTAGGCAAAGGCCTTCTACATATTTTTCCAACTAACTTTATCTCCTTCCTTCTCCGGCCTGGAATGAGTCCAAATAGTCTGACAGTGTTTTTCAGGCTAGCTCGGTTACGACCAAAATATTTTTAGTTGGCAGGGCAGTTTTTCGCTATTAGAAATATCACTTTTAGATGTTAATGTCTTCATTGAGCATTTATTTACACCTAATATAATATGTATTTGAAAATAGCGTTCAGTGACTGTAGACAAGGGATAGATTACGTGCGATTCGATAATGTTTGTCAATCTTATACATTTTTGACGTTTTACCAATTGCCTTTGCCATGCTACCGCTGACAGAATGTCACTTGTCTTGAGCCCCTGATGTTTGTAATTTGTGAATTCTATAGTTCTTTGTAAAACATCTTTCAAAAACAAATACTCACGTTCGCAGCTGATATCAGGTCCATACCAAGATGCTTGGCCGTCGATGGCCAGGCACTTGGCTCTGGGGAAGCCGTTCGTCACGTACCCAGTATGACAGTTATACTGGACGGTAGCATCGAGATCGAAGGTCGCTTGTTCCGGGAGGGCAGAGTGACGCGCGTGCTCGATCGTTGGCGGTTGGAGGCAGTAGACTGAGAAACCAGGTGGGGAGTTGGTAATTAGTGATACAGAACCTGACCGTTGGATGGTAAAAATTATATCGAGTTTTACACAGAGAAACCGGCAGTACGAATCCAGCTTGAGCGGCGCAAATCTTTTATTTAAATTTTCTAAAATCTCCCAAAAATTACCCCTTACTCAAGATTTATTTATTAATAAAAAAATACAAATTTTATCATTGATTCGATTATAATAATAAAATTGTACCTACGATATTTGCACGCCATGAGAAATGGCAGACAGTCATGAGCCACTCTTATTTAAAATCTTGCATGCATGTATTATTCTAATTCTGTTTGTATACACATGTTTGTGCAAATAAAATTTCTTTCTTTCTTTCAATTACTCATCCGTGTTTGGCTCAACTGAATCTATCTAGTAGGTTAGGAGCAAATTCAGGCGGCGGCCGACTTAATGACACGCGGGGTCGCGATAGTCGCTGAAAGGATCCGGCAATTGGGTCTCGAGGTGGCCCTGCACAAATCCGAGGCCATGTGCTTTCATGGTTCTCGGAACAGGCCACCAGCGGGATCCCAAGTAATGGTAGGAGGGGTTCACATCGGCGTCGAGTCGACGATCAGATATCTGGGGCTCGTTCTCGATAGCCGGTGGAACTTCGAGGAGCACTTCCGACGTTTGGCTCCGAGACTGGAGCGGGCCGGAGCTGCCTTCAAGCGGCTCCTGCCCAATCTAGGGGGTCCAAACGCCTCCTGCCGGAGGCTCTATGCGGGAATCGTGCGGTCCATGGCCCTTTATGGGGCCCCTGTGTGGGCCCTAACGCTGAAGGGGCGACCAGTCCGCCAGCTCAACGCGTCCCAAAGGGTCATGGCCATCCGGCTGGCCCGGGGATACCGCACGATCTCCGGCGAGGCGGCGAGCCTCCTTGCCGGTTTACCACCATGGGATCTGGAGGCGAGAGCCCTCGCGCACGTCTACGCGTGGCGCGTGGAGGCGCTTCGCCGGGGCGAAACTCCGCTTCCGCGGCAAATTGAATTGCGGCGGACGGAGCTCCGGCAGGATACCATGGCGGTATGGAGACAGCGACTATCGCGGCCCAGCGCTGGGCACGCCACTATTGCGGCGGTAAGGCCCCTCTTTGAGGAGTGGCTGGAGAGGCGCCACGGCGTCCTCACCTTCCGCCTGACGCAGGTACTGACCGGACACGGCTGTTTCGGGAGGTACCTGTTTCGGATTAAGCGGGAGGACACGCCCGGGTGTCAGCACTGCGAGGATCGCCCGGAGGACACGGTGGAGCATACGGTGGAGGTCTGCCCTGCTTGGGCTGAGCAACGCCGTGTCCTTGTCGAGGCGATCGGCGGCGGTGACCTCTCGCGTCCGGCCCTGGTTGAATACATGGTCCGGAGCGAGGAGGCTTGGGGAGCGGTCACCTCCTTCTGCGAAGCAGTAATGCTAGCGAAGGAGGAGGCGGGCCGCGCGAGGGAAAGGCAAGGCCTTCGCCCCAACCGCCGCTACAGGAGAAGACGCCCCGGGCGTCGGGAGTCGCAGGGCGATCCCCGGCCACCGTAGGCGCGGGCCTGCGGACGGCGAGCATTGGGTGGCTCGCTGTCCGATCACCACCAGGCCCGGGTCGATGGCGCGTTGTGTTTCACGCGCGCCTCAAAGAGATGTCAGCATAGAAGACGGGGCCCGCTAGGGCCAGAGCCTGCCAGGGTTGCGGAATTTGTTCGAAAGAGTCACAACAAGGGCTTTAGAAGGAACACGGATGGGTTTTAGTCAGTAAGAGTCTGACACGCACTTCCGCTCCACCCAGAGCGGAAGAAGTCATTTGATGATTTCCCATCCATAAAAAAAAAAGGTTAGGAGTAAATTGCCTATGATACAAACGGACAAACGAGTATTTATATAAGGAGTCCGTTTATTTCCTACGAAGGTACGGAACACTTAAAATGGCTTCGTAAAACGTAATTTTCTAAAATTCAATGTGCCTCGATTGTGCCCATGTATTGTACAAGACTTTGGACAAAGAATATCGTCTAAGATAAACAAAGTTTGAACTTAATTATTGGATGCTGTGGTTCGGACTTTATTTATCTCGTGTTTCTAGTTACCCGTGTTCTTAGTTTGTGCTCAATTTCAAGTGAGCAATATTACTATCCTTTTGTATCGCTTTGGGTGGATTTGGCAGAAGTTGCTCTTGTATATTTATTTGATTAAAACCAAGATCTAGATCCATTAACGTTCGACTTTTGCAAAATCACTCTTAGGGCCACTTCTTGAATTGATTTCCAAATTCTGACAGGGTGATAAGCTAAAGTACAGTTTGATATAATACTTAACTTCAAATACTTGGTTCAGAAACCAGAAGATCAATTTTCGTGGCGATATTACAATCGCCGTTCTGGGGTAAGACAACGTTTCAAGGAATACCTAAGTGTGTATTGAGTTACATGCTTATTAAATACATACTATTCTCCTTGCAGGCTGGTGGCTGCCCTGCCCACTTGCCATCCGCCTGGCAGCTCCTGCTCTGAAGACCCACGACGTGGTACCCATGGGGACAGGAGTATACCGCTCTGAGGATGGTAGAAAATGGTAATAGTTTAACAAAACTAGGAATTTATTTGCCCGTCGTTTTGATATCCCGCACGTTAAGCCGTTGGTCCCGGCTGTCATTTGTAGATCTTTGGCAGTCGTTACGGATAGTCAGAAACCAGATAATCTGACACCAGTCTTGCCAAGGAGTTCTGTGTTACCTAGTTAATGGGTTGTGGAGGTCGGGTAGGCAGCCGCTCCACGTAAAATACTGGTATTCAGCTGAATCCGGTTTGACTGGAAGCCGACCCCAATATAGTTGGGAAAAGGCCAGGCAGATGATGTTTTGATATCCCGGGTCGACGACGCGTTGTGTTCCACTCGCGCGTGATTTCAGCATAATTGACTGGTCTCGCTTGGGCCAGTGCCTGAAAGGGTTGCGGAATTGTTCGAAAAACTTAACGCGGCCCTGAAACGCAATAGGCATTTGAAGGAACAAGGGTGGGTTTTAGTCAGTAAGAATCTGATGCTCCCTTCCGCTCCAGAGAAGATTTCCCATTCAAAAAAGTAAGGACTAGATGAAAAATAGATAAGTACCGAGAAATCAAAAGAATAACAACTCGATAGCGAGAATTGATCGATTCATACCTCAATTTTTCGATCAAGACTGACTCAAGAATCGTTAATTACTTACTTATCACCAAAAAGCCTTCCAGTAAGAGTAACCTTTCCGATTTCTGGCTGTGTTAGTTCAGGGCATTCACGATCTGAAACAAAAAATTGGTAAAATTTAATTTAAAATTGATTTGTAGAGATTTACAACATAATTGCGTGTCAGCTTTAATGTCTAACCGCTGAACTGCTTCAGTAGTGAACAGATTTACATCAATCAAATCAAAACCATTCATGTAACACTTCCATAACATTAAAATAATATCAACGCTACCATTGTGATACAACTGCTTCACAAGTCCACAAATCTTATCCTGCCCGCCATTGCTTATTAAAACAATAGCCTGTTTTATCCCAGCATCCCCACAAAGGATGCGTGGGACCATAAACATCTGTTATCAGTATTCTGATTCAGCTCAGTTATTTACTCGGCGTAGTAAATTCGCGAAATAATTTGTATTTGTTAATTTCGTCGGCTTTGCTTTTGTATTTGACTACTAATTAATTAATTTGTGTAAGGGTGGGTTTGATTGGTGTGTTTGGTTCTAGATAACTGTGTTTTGGTGTGGAGACTGTGTAAGTTTAGAACATGACTCGTGTAAATATGTAATGGTGCGGATTTAATAAAGTGGTTCTGAGTTTTGTCTGACGCTTGGTCTTTCTGCGTAGGTATCAGTGTATATGTTACCGGAAAATAGCAAACTCCGTAAGATTACAAAATAACTTGAGAGATTGTAATCAAAATCAAAATTCGAAAAATCAAATCAAATTCGACAGACTATAATATCTCGAATCCATTCCGAGAAATTGTTAGCAGACATAAAATGGCGACCATCAGAGCACAAGTCTACAATTTATCCGGTTTCCCCTGATAGTAAACCTGGAAATCAAGGCTCTCATTGGTCTGTTCAGATATGAGCTCACACCACCAAAGACCAATAAGGGGCCAAGTTTCCAATTTAACTATCACACCAAAACATACAGACACACACCAGAGTGCTGATTGGTCGCCAGTTTATGTCAGTCCACAATTTCTTGATACGACACGGAGATATTTTAGACTATGACATCTTGATGCGTATAAAAGTATTCTAAAAGTGTTCAGTTGACAATTTATCGAGAGTTTACACATCTCTTAAGTTATTTTATATTCTTTCGGAGTTTGCCATTTTCCGGTGACATATATATTTCAACTCTCGGCAATGAAGTATTCATCAGAATAATGTTCACAAATGTGATTTACATTCTGGATGTTTTGCTAATCTGCTGATTGAGCCAATTTTTTTTTTCTGGATAAAAAAAGAGACCCAAGGGATACATTTTTAAATGTGATAGAATTATCAAAATTGGATGAAAACCTTCATGATATTTTCTCCTGTAAACAAACAATCATGGAAAGGAGCTGAAGGAAATCGCATTTGAGAATAGCATGAGAAGTGTAAAAGTTGAGTGATCTCCAAAGCTTAATGACAATATCAGTGCACCATATTTAATTAAAAAAAAAAAAAACGATTGGATAGAACGGCCGCACGGACTCATTATAGATTTCATATATTTTTGCGTACGATATATTTTTACTATTATTTTGTCTTCCGATAACACTCAAAAGGAAACTCATTGACATATGCATCCTGCCCGTCCTAACCAGAAGTCCAGACTCAAGATTTGCTAAACGGGTTATGAAGCGCAGCATAATGGATGTTAAGCGAACAGATCGCGTTAGAAACACTACCCTGCGCACCATAAATAAAGTAATAGATGTTGGGAAGAAAACGGCCAGGCTAAAGTGAGAGTGGGCTGGCCACGTCGCACGAATGCACCCAGACTGGGGAGTTTGTTGCGCCACTTCTTCTTCCCAGCTAAAACACTAGGAAGTGGTGACGGGCGGGCGTTTTGGGGGACTGTCTTTATGTAGAACTTTGACGTTCAAAAAGTGCTGGCACTCAGCCTAATTTGAATAAATGACTTTTGATTTTGATTTTGGACAGGTGGGCGAAGGTCGTCACTCACTGGTCGCTTGAGGAGGGACGTCGTCGTCGAGGTCGACCGTGCCGAAGGCGGTGTGACGATCTCATCATGTTTGCGGGGCAGACTTGGCCACAGATCGCCCAAGAGAGAGAGATTTGGAGGGAGAAAGGGGAGGCCTTTGCCCAGCAGTGGGACACAAATATAGGCTAATAAAAAAAAATCATTTTGTTAGATTGTAAAATTTGTTGTGTCTTTAATTTTATGAAAAATATTCGTACCTTTTTAATTTTACCGCTTTATTAGATTTGTTGTTAAGCTAGAACAACAAAAAACACGAAGTAAAAACTAATTAACTAGAGCAAAATAATGCTAAAACAGTGATCACTAGCTCCATTAACATAATAAATAAAAGTTTATTTGGAACAACTTAAGTTTACACATTACACATGAAAAACGAAGATAGCTACAAAAGTAAAATATATACTGTGGCGCAGCTATCAACGCCCAATTCAAAATAAATACAATTTTAGACATTGTTCCACATTAAGCTAAACACAGTTAAATTATAAATTACGAATCACAAAAAAAAAAGAAATAAAAAAATAATAAAAAATATTGTAGGTACACTATGTGGTCACTATATTGTATATACGTAGAGTGGAGGTGGGGATGAGGTGTGTAAGGGTGTGTGTGTGTGTGTGTGAGGGTGTGTTTGTGTGTGTGTGTGTGTGCGTGTGTGAGTGTGTCTACCGCGTTTATGACACCACAAGTTGTTATACCTACTCAGTCAGCAATATTTAGCGTGAAACAATAGAGTGATTATGTCTAGGATAACATTCAGACTGTCGGGAGCCGGTCTAATAGTGCTCTGTGTTTACTTACCTAACTGTCACGACTGCTATCAGCCGGTCGATTCTGTAAACATGTCGAAGTGAAGGCTTGGATGAAGTGATCTCGAAGTGAGCTGTCAAAATAATCAAGATGGAATGACTGCTCACTTCATGATCACGGGACATCTTGATTATATGGATTGACAGCTCACTTCGTGATCACTTCACCCAAGCTTTCACTTCGACATGTTTATAGACTCGACCGGCAGTGATCTAGATTCTATTGTGAGAATAAATGGGACTGAAGCTTTCGATTTTGATGGTTGATTGACAAGAATTAGTGTTCTATCGATTTTGTTTTTTTATTCTTGATTGGCTCGCGTTTAACACTATCTAACCATGGAAATATATCTCTATCTCTTTCATTGAGAGCGATGACGTGGTCGATGTTGAAGCACGCTTGCCTAGAAGTAACCTCTTCACTCTTGACTTAAAGATCCCAAGGTAGGATGACAGGTTAAGGCTTGGGTTTGGTTTAAGCATGTATTATTTTAAGATTCAAACAACCTACCAAAAAAGCAAGACGCTTTTTCCCAAATATTTAAAAAAAATAGAAGAACTTAATATAAAAAGCGGACGTTTTAAATTAATTGATTTCAGTACATACGCTGGTTGTCTGGTAAATATCGTTGTCAACGATAAGACCGCCACTGTACTCATTGGATTAAGTTTGTGTAATAAGGTTTTGGAAATTTCCAATCCAACCGGATTCAGCTCAATACCAGTATTTTACATGGAGCCCACATGAAAGATCTCCACAAAGTCAAAAGTCATTTATTCAAATTAGGCTGAGTGCCAGCACTTTTTGAACGTCAAAGTTCTACATAAAGACAGTCCCCCAAAACGCCCGCCCGTCATCACTGCCTAGTGTTTTAGCTGGGAAGAAGAAGTGGCGCAACTAACTCCCCAGCAACACAACCCAGTAACTTGGTAAGAGCTTCAGCAAGACTGTTGTCAGATTTTCCGGCTTCTGACTATCCGTAACGACTGTCAAAGATCTACAAATGACAGCCGGTAGCAACGGTTTCGCGTGTTTTTCGAGACACAGAGTACTGACAATCCCATTAACGTAATACCTATTCAATCAGCAATAGTTAGCGTGAAACAATGGAGTGATTATGTCTAGGAGACAGTCGGGAGCCGGTCTAATAGTGCTCTGTGTTTACTTACCTAACTGTCACGACTGCTATCAGTAATCTAGATGCTATTGTGACGATAAATGGGACTGGCGCTTTCGAAGATGAATAAAGTTTATTTAATAGAGTTTTGGAAGTTGTTGGTTTATGTAAAATCAATCTTCCTAGTTATTACCCAACTAGCTTGGAGCCGGCTTTCAGTCTATCCGGATTCAGCTGAATACCAGTATTTTACAGGGAGCCCACATCAAAGTCAAAAGTCATTTATTCAAATTAGTCCGAGTGCCAGCACTTATTGAACGTCAAAGTAGCCCCAAAAACGCCCGCCCGTCACCACTTCCTAATGTTTTAGCTGGGAAGAAGAAGTGGCGCAACAAACTCCCCAGCAACAAAACCTAGTTACTTGGTAATACGTACCCTTCGGCAAGACTGGTGCCAGATTTTCCGGCTTCTGACTATCCGTAACTACTGTCAAAGATCTTCAAATGACAGCGGTAAAAACGGTTTAGCGTGTTTTCCGAGACACAGAGTACTGACAGTCCCATTAACATACCAAGCTATTCAATCAGCAATAGTTAGCGTGAAACAATGTAGTGATTATGTCTAGGAAGGATTACATTCAGGCAGACGGGAGCCGGTCTAATAGTGCTCTGTGTTTACTTACCTAACTCTCGCGACTGCTATCAGTAATCTAGATTCTATTGTGCGGATAAATGGGACTGAAGTTTTCGATTAAGTAGAAGTGTGGTGGTTCTATTGATATCGTTGAGGGTTGATTTTAATCATGTATTGATTTATTTATTTATATATACTTTATTGTACACCAAACAAAACACACACACACACACACAAGCTTCTGTATGTGACTTCAGATTGGAATAAAGTTATTCTGTGTTAATAGAATAGAATAGAATGGAATGGAATGGAATGGAATGGAATGGAATGGAAAATATTTATTCGACACAGACTCAACACAACAGCAACAAATACAAAGTAAAACAAAAAAAGAAAACATAATTAAACAAAACAAAGATAATAGTAAAATTGTGCTGAGTGTGCTCATACCGAAAGGGTTACCATCTCAGCATTTGCTAGGCGTCAAACACCCAGCGCTGGTTTTCTGTTGGCACCCCGCAGTTACACACGGTAATCGAGGTTATAAAACATATGTGTGCCAAATTACATCCAAATCCATTCTGTAGATTGTGCGTGGGAGAGTAACATACGAGTACAAGTACAGACGCCAGTACAGTCAACAAAGCTATTTGGTATGCAGGCAGCTAACTTGCAACTACTTTTAAACAATGTTGTGAGTGTGCTGAGTAGACAACTATTGTACACCACATTCGTATGTCATAAGCTTTAATCCACACATTAGAAATAAATATTGCCAGTGGAAAAATAATATTTTTGCCTATATACCAAATAGCTTTGTTGACTGTACACCAAGCTACCCGAAACTGACAAATTTTCCCAATCAACCGTGAACCTAATGCTTTAACGATAAAGTTAAAATTCTATTAAAGAAATTTGATGGTATGTTGTAGCTTGATGTGCTGGCGTCTGTACATCCATCCCGTGCATTTTTAATTAGGATAATATGATTATTAAATCACAAAATATTACTGTCAGATCGAACAAGACACGAACCATTGTGTGTAAAAATTGTAGCATGACGCTGATGAATGATTAATTGCTAAATCATTTTTGCCAGGAGCTACATTCTCCAAGATTGACCAAATAATAATTAATTTAAGAGTTAAATATATTTAACCTAGTAGTTTTAAAGCCCAAACCCGCTATTAATAAATAATTAGTACGTTGTCATTTGCATTTGTATGTCAGATTTTTGCAACAACTGTATAATTTGACTGACCTGTTGGTCGAGTGGTTAGTGACCCTGACTGCTAAACCGGAGGTCGTGGGTTCGATTCCCACCCAGGACAAATCTTTGTGTAATGAGCATGATCATTTGTTCTGTGTCTGGGTGTAATTTGTCTATAATATGTATGTATTTAGAAATATATAAGTATGTTTATCAGTTGTCTGGTTGCCATAGCACAGGCTCTGCCTAGTTTGGGATCGGATGACCGTGTGTGAGTTGTCCCAAGATATTATTATAAAAAATTACGTGACAATCTATCAAACTAAACAAGTAAGATTTGTTTTATAACTGCACTTCCTACTTCTATGTCTAATGCATGCCGTGGCAGCCTTTAATTAAGGCTACACTATAAAATGTAAAAAAATATTATGAGTACTGCTACAATTTGACATTTAGTATAACGTCTTATGATAATTTAATATGACCCTGTATGTAATGAATCTGACAATCATAATGACATTCCATGATAATTCAATATGACCTTGTATGTATACTAAATCTGACATTTCAATTTGTTATTTAGATGGTGTAATTTAGCTTCAATTTATTATAACATTACTGAAATTATTAATTTGTGAGTCTTAAAGTCGTGATATTTTAACACCATCAGGTAATAGTACAGTGTATCCATCGAACATTATTTGTAACACCTTTATCAACCTGTATTATGCAAATAAAATATTTGATTGATTGATTGATTGATTGACTGTAACACGTAGTTTGGTGTATGCTTTGTTGGTTGTCCTAAATAAATAAATAAATAAAATTTGTAGTTTTCTATTCTAGTATTAACAATTTAAACCGTATACCTGAAAAGATAAAGAAACCACAAGCAAATAACTCAGACGATATAAATTTAGATATACCTACGTATCATCATGTCACCTAGCCTTTTTCCCAACTATATTGGGGTCGGCTTCCAGTCAAACCAGATTCAGCTGAATACCAGCATTTTACGTGGAGCGGCTGCCTACCAGACCTCCACAACCCATTAACTGGGTAACACGGTACAGCCATATGCGTACATACGCAGAATTTGACTGACTAGAGTTTCTATTATACATCATAAACAGCACAACCATAAAATGAAAAATAATACCGTCTCATAAAATGCTTTTATCAAATGTCCAAGAAAATAACCGACCTAATGAACTACTATTCCACAAGTCCGCGGTAATAAAACAACCCCTTTTTACCCCAGTCTACCCCGTCAGAAAATAAAAAAAACAATTGCCAACTCTGCTAAAATTAATACGACCACTTGGTATAAATTTTATAGCCGAGGAACATAAAGTGATATAAAATGTGATGGGTGGAGAGTGCTCAGACGCGGGGAATAAAAATTATGTCAAGCTTAAAGTTTTCTTACTGGACTTTATGTAACTGTGTCCGTTGGTTTGTTGAAGATAAATTATTTGAGAACTTGTGATATTAATAATGGGGTGTATAAAATACGTCTATGAGCGAGTACATTCTTATTATCAGCCTGATAAAACATTGCTAACTGTCGCATCAGCTGCCTTCGGTCGATTCTGTTAATATGTCGAAGTAAAAGCTTGGGTGAAGTGATCACGAAGTGAGCTGTCATGTTTACAGCCTGTCGATTCTGTAAACGTGTCGAAGTGAAGGCTTGGGTGAAGTGATCACGAGGTGAGTTGTCAATCCATATAATCAAGATGCCACGTGATCAGGAAGTGAGCTGTCATACCATCTTGATCAGATGGATTGACAGCTCACCTCGTGATCACTTCACCCAAGCCTTCACTTCGACATGTTTACAGAATCGACCGGCTGAATCGCACTAGTGCACTTACTATCCTTTTCTATAGAGTGATTTCCTTTCTGTCTTTTAAAATCCAGCAACTGGGATAAACAGGTATCTCACCTTGATATACAGGTTGTCACAGTATTGCGTACGACTCACACAGTGAAGTAAGTTCATTTTGAAATGAAAACGTAATCAATCAATATAAATGTCACCGGAAATTTGCAGACTCCGTAAGATTGTAATAAATCTTTATTATATTATAATTTCTCGATATATTGTGAAACAATCGTTTTGTATACAATAAATCCCATCCAAATTCAATAGCTTCCAATATATCCGTGTCTTATTAAGAAAAGTAGTTTACAATTTCACGCGATATTTTACAATCTTACGGCGTTTGCAATTATCTGGTGACATATATAAAACTCTTCGTCACTGCTTGATTGAGTGACTGAGTGACTGACAGACAACGCATAGCCGAAACTACTGGTCGTAGAAAGCTGAAATTTAGTATGTAGGTTCCTTGGGGAGTGCAGGAGAGGACTATTCGGATTTCCCAAAATTCCTACGGGAATAGGATATGCGCGATAAAGTAGTTGAGTTTTTGGTTGTCAAATTATATGTTTCGCAAAAAACGAAGTATTAACATCGTTTCCAAAGATGTAAATCAATCTTGCAAGCATTAAGAATCTCAAAGCAAACGAAATAGAAGAGGGATTTAAGATTTTCCTCTACAGAAATGCTTTAAGGACTTAATCCGCAGACGAATCCTCGAGAAAATGCCAGTATGTACCTAATCAATAAATTGAATTTATTCCAATATATATACGTGAGCAGTATTTCAATCGTGTCTAGTTCTACTCGTTTTACTTTTCAGTCTGTGGAGCAAAGGGCGTTTCTATTGAAGATATACGCGTCAGATTTATATTGAGAATCACAAATGTAGACTTTTACAATTCTTTGTTGGGTTAACTGTAAAATAATGTCTTTTATAATTATTATATGTTATAGAAATTATTCCATTAATACTTAACTAACTATATACACTAGAAATAAAAACTCCTAACTAAATTAACCCTAAAATATGGCGTCAAAAAATTCATCCACATCGCTGTCGACTGGAAGTGTACCCAAAAGACTGGCGGCATTGCCACGTTGTATGGCAATGCTTATTCTTTGACCAAGGTAAAAGCCAGCCCTTGGGTCATTTGTAATCTAAATTCTGCTAGTGGGTTAGTCCGCGTAAATGTCAGAAGTTATATCATGGGAATGTGGACCTTGGGAAAAGTGTCGTTTATCCTATTCCAAGACATGATCTGCTCGTGTGCCAAGTTTTTATTAAAATCATTATTAGATTTTTTTTGTTCCGAGAGTGCCGGCAGAAGCGAAAATTTGAACGTTTTGCATTTTTGATATTTTGGAATGGTTAGGGAATAAATTCGCACGAATTGCATATGCATGCATTGAGGCATACATTTTCGCCACGCGGTAGAAAGAGAGGGGGATATTACTTCCTCTCCTACGCCACGCCGCACATACAGGTATTTACACGATCTACGCGGCCAAAAGTCCCATTATCAAAGTAACAATAACATTCATTAAAATGACTTCCAGGAACAGAATACGAACCCGGGCACAATACCCATGCTTTAACTACCAGCTACCGCGTACCCCGCACCTGCAACGTCAGTCGGAATTTGAACGTTTCACCTAGTGTACGTATCTGGTTTCGGCGCTTTTCTAAACATTAAACTTTCAAAGTGAATTTACATGTTATCAAGTTCTTTTTACGAATTGAAAGAGATGGATTCTGATGGACAAGGTAATAAACTTACAAACTACATACATTAAGTTATGATCAACTATCAAAGTGCATTATTTTTTTAATAATAAAAAAACTCATTTTCATACCGTGATTTCCTTCAATATTTTTCTTTACTAGTGTTTTTGTGTGTGTATCGGGGTAGATCGAGCTATAATTTTGATTACAGGTTATTATTTGATCCTTTACCTTACAAATACTATCAAGAACATCTCCGGAAACGTCCGGATAACTACAGTTTTGGGGGATTAAAGATATTTAGCGAAATTTCTTTAAAATTGGAAATATTTGCTAGCGAGTTTTAACATAGTGTTTGTTTGTTGTAGGGTCAGAGGGTGCATCAGGAGTAAGAATTGTGACCCGACAATACTTGTTTGACCTCATGAAGAACGAAAATTTGCCTAATTTTGATGCCAAATTGAACTATCTAAAAGATAAACTTTTATCGTGTGAAGGTTACAATGAAGACTAAATTGTTAAATTGAAACGTGGTAGGAAACGTGAACGTGGTAGAAAACGAAAAACGTGGTGGGAAAGATATGCTTCAGAAACTGCTCGTATTTATGTGAACCTATATGATTGGCATCCTATGACGCCAACAATGCACAAGATTTTAGTCCATGGCGCAGTCATAATTGAATAGGCATTATTACCAATTGGACAGCTTTCCGAGGAAGCAGCTGAGGCTCGCAATAAACATTTTAGATGTTACCATCAAGATTTTGCGAGGAAATTTTCCAGGGAAAATTGTAATCAAGATATTTTTAATCGCCTTCTGCTAAGTTCAGATCCTCTGCTCAGTAGTATGCGAACTGTAAAAAAAAAACGGAAAGCGGAAACATTTTTGCCTGACACCTTGACCATGTTTGTACCTGCAGAAACCAGCATACTAACAGAAAATTCATCAGAGAGCGAAGAAGAAACACAAAACTTAGCATTATTATTTCTTTTCCTTTGTAAGCGATCAAAATATTATTATTTTTTAAATTTATAACTTTCATTTTTAAATAAAAAATATAATTAATTGTATTAAAAAAAAAAAGTTTTTTGTTTATTTACTTTGTTTAGATACCATTTAAGCTTTAAAATAATTTTGGCCGCGTAGATCGTGCAAATACCTGTATGTGCGGTCTACTCTCCCTCCGTCTTACGAATTTTCGATCAGGTCACGTGTCCTGACGCGAGTTTAACATTTTTTACCCATCCCAAAAAAAAAACTGTTCAGACATTAAAACGTGACGAAGAAGTGACAAATAGAAAGACAGACATACAATAACATGGGCGGTTCTGTGCTTCTGTGCATTGCAAGAGCTACACTGCGATCGCCAACTCACCTGCCAAGCGTGGCGATTATGTCAACCCCACCCCTCTTTGGGAAAGGCCTATGTCCAGCAGTGGACGTCGATCAGCTGATATGATGATGATGATCAAGCCCGCCCCAAAAGACCCATGTATCTTTGGTAGTCTACCTACAATCTAACGAAGTTATTGAGGAATTTACAAGAAATAATCCAAGTAGGTTTGACTTGTTATGCGTTACTCAAAATACAATTTAATGTGGTTTTTAACCGACTTCAAAAAAAAGAAGGAGTTTCAATTCGGTTGTATATTTTTTAATGTAGTTACCTCAAAACTCCGTCATTTATGAACCGATTTGAAAAATATTTTTCATGTGGAAGGATATTATATGTTTCAAATGGTCCTATAGAAATTTCATCAAAATCGGTTTCGTAGTTTGGTTTTTAAATTAAAATAGCTGGAGGAAATAGACAATATATCATCCAAGTAAAAGAAATTACGTGTTATGCTTTTCTGTGATTTTCCAGTGGTGTTGTTAGGTGTGTACCACTAAAAAGAGAAAAATAAAAAACTTTTTAACAAAAAAATACAACCGACCGACTTTAATTTCGGAAGTCTGTGTTTTCGGTTGTTTCTTCGTATTTTAACACCGACTTCCGAAATTAAAGTTATTTTATACTTTGTAGTGTTTTTGTTTTATTTGGAAGTCGGTTCTATTTTTTGAAAAAAGTTTTTTAGAGTTTACTTTGTTAAAATCCACCCTCAGCGGGGTCAAGCCCCCTCAAATGACGATCCTGGAGCCCTGTACAATTACTGTACAGTCACTAGGAAGACAGAATTAAACAAGACAAATTAGCAATATCTCTTTTCCATAACTGAACCATAATTTCATTAGCAATTAAGATCTCTCAAGACACTTAGTTGACATTTCACGTGACCCAAGGGCTGGCTTTTACCTTGGTCAAAGAATAAGCATTGCCATTCAACGTGGCAATGCCGCCAGTCTTTTGGGTACACGTCCAGTCGACAGCGATGCGGATGAATTTTTTG
This sequence comes from Mamestra configurata, assembly GCA_002192655.3. Taxonomy (NCBI): domain Eukaryota; kingdom Metazoa; phylum Arthropoda; class Insecta; order Lepidoptera; family Noctuidae; genus Mamestra; species Mamestra configurata. Next base: position 45,735 of record NDFZ01004772.1, read on the forward strand.
ACGCCATATTTTAGGGTTAATTCAGTTAGGAGTTTTTATTTTTATTTCTAGTGTACCTATTTAGTTAGTTAAGTATTTATGAAATAAAGCATTATTATAAAGAATAGATAGAAAATTATATAACTTTAAACCTGGAAAACCGCGATTATCTGGTGACCAAAACTTTGGCACGTTTAGAGATTGTTCCAAATTTCCGACGACCTCTAAACTTTTGCCTCCGAAGCTTCATAGTGTGCTCCAAGGAATCGTGGTGACTAAGTCTCTAACTGTGTGAACGGGTGAAATTGTCAGCGTAATCAGATACGGGACCAGTCTGATCTATTCAAGTAGCCGAGCGAACTAAGAAAACCAAATTTTGAGGCAAAATAACTAAAGCATCTTTTTAACCGACTTCAAAAAAAGGAGGAGGAATAGAAAATATATCATTCAAGTAAACACAATCGCGTGTTTTGCTTTCCTTTGACTTCCCAGTGTTGTTGATAGGTGTAAGGTACCACTGAAAAGTGAAAAAAAAAGTTTTTACAAATAAATACAACCGACTTCCAAATAAAAAAAAAAACACTACAAAGTACTTCAATTTAATTTCGGATGTCGGTGTTAGAAAACGACCAAAATCACCGACTTCCAACAAAATTTTAAAGATATTTTATACTTTATATTGTTTTTATAGTTGGAAGCCGGATGTATTTTTTTTTGTAGAAAAGTTTTTTTGTATAAAACAAAAATTTGATGTAAAAGCTAATTTTTCAGTACCTACGGGAAAACGTTTCAAACATTTGTATATCAGCGATACTTGTATATTTTGTGACAGCTCTTTGTGATCTGAATCAAACCATTTCTGGCCTGTTGGTCGAGTGGTTAGTGACCCTGACTGCTTAACCGGAGGTCGTGGGTTCGATTCCCACCCAGGACAAATCTTTGTGTGATGAGCATGATCATTTGTTCTGTGTCTGGGTGTAATTTGTGTATAATATGTATGTATTTAGAAATATATAAGTATGTCTATCAGTTGTCTGGTTGCCATAGTACAGGCTCTGCCTAGTTTGGGATCGCATGACCATGTGTGAGTTGTCCCAGGATATATTATATTATTATTATATATTATTACTTTGGTGTTTGCCTCGGACTGTAAATTCACCATTAAACTGACAACTTAAAACGCCTGAACTCCTAGATGTCACCACCTGTTGTTACAGCTGTTGTTTTGGAAATGAAATTTCTGATCTGGAAACGGATATAATTTGATAGCCTATAATATCTCCGTGTCGGTTCGAGAAATTGTAGACAGACATTATAAACTGGCGATCAATCAGCACTCTGGTCTACAATTTATCTATTTTGGTGTGCTCTGATTGGTCGCCATTTTATGTCAGTTCACAATTTCTCGGAATGTCTTCGAGGTATTATAGACTATAAAATTTTGATGCGTAAAAAAGTATTCCAAATGTACGGTTGACGATTTATCGAGAGTTTACAATCTCTCAAGTTATTTTATAATTTTACGGATTTTGCCATTTTCCGGTGACATATCCGTTTGTTTCGGTGTCGGATCCGGAGCTCCTTAACATCCTTGGTTACAAAAACTCTATAGATACAAATGGCTGTCTGTGTCGCACAATCCTCAAAGCCCAAGGAGGCATTCTAGAGATAAATCACTAATCCTTAAAGCTCCAGGACAAACTCTTGGATTCAGGAAATTCAGGGTGTTTCCTTATGGGGTATTTAGTGGTATTTGTGACATGAAGAGGGATGGGAAGATGTAAGGGGCTGATACCTTGTCATTGGTTTCGAATTTTTGTGTTTTTTCTGCGAGTGTTTTGTTAAGAAGACGATGCGTATATTTGGTGATCAAAATCAATGTTTCCTAGCAAAATGAAATTCAATAAAGAGGTGGATAGTTAAATCAATACTAATATAATAAAGCTGAAGAGTTTGTTTGTTTGAACGCGCTAATCTCTGGAACTACCAGTCGGATTTGGATTTTTTGTATATGATAGCCACATTCAGGGCAAAAAACGGGATGTGTGTACGAAGTCGCGGGCAAAAGCTAGCTAGTCTGAAATATAATTAAAGTTCACAGTTTTTTGCTTGTCGAACTCTCAAAAACACCTCTATTCCCGACGTTTTGACAAGTTAATGACATTTATTGCGACTAAAATTTGAACGTTTTTTAAGCACGAGAATTGGCCTTTCTTAACTCAATATACTCAATTCAAATACCGGACATAAAGGTAGAATTCCCTGCATCGCGGCCGATCGCAGCCGCGCGCGGTCTATCGCATGCGACTGACGCGCGCGGCTGATGCGACACTAGATAGTGTATGAAAATGTATGGCACCGCTTCTGAAGTCGACCGCGCACGTCTGTAGCAGACCTCGGAAACGGCGCTATACATTCTCATACTCTGACTATTGTCGCATGCGATAGATCGCGCGCGGCTGCGATCGGCCGCGATGCACCTAATTGTACCTGAACGACCGGTTTCAAGAACGTATCTACCTTTATCCCGCTGTCAAATAAGCTACTAACAGTAGCTGAAACGTCATATTTGAAAGGCAAACATGCATGGCGTTTCAGCTACTGTTGGTAGCTACTTTGACAGTTGGTCAAAGGTAGATACGTTATGGAGACCGGCCATAAGTTGGCAATACATTCGTCAAATTGAGCTTTGTTTAAAAGAAAATGGTTGAAAAACCAACTTGGCTGTTGTACTCAATCAATAATGTGTTAATAAAAAATCAATATTAAGTAGGTGAGCCTTTAATCCTGAACAATTCAATAAGTTCTTTACATTATGGTGGTACTCAAAGAATATTGTCTCTCCATTTCATTGTGCCTCTTGGCATAAGCCACCGCTAACATCTTTCATTGTTACTGACTAAAACCCATCCGTGTTCCTTCTAAAACCCTTTGCGTTCCAGGGCCGCGGTGACTCTTTCGAACAAATTCCGCAACCCTAACAGGCTCTGGCCCTAGCGGGCCCCGTCTTATATGCTGACATCTCTTTGAGACGCCATCGACCTGGGCCATCATCATCATTTTATCTTTATGGTAGGGGCCAGATAAATTTGCAATAAAGTTCATTGCCCTTTTATTAATTTATCTGCGTAAGTACCCGGGCAATAAATTATGATTCGAAGAAAAACGTAAAGGATTACGATAGATGTCGATTCAGGACAACTTTATGGTAGTATTTCTGTTTTCGGAATTTATTATGTCAATAAATGTTTGCGGGTCAATGACCGCTATTACACTTTTGTCTGGTGTCGACCATAGCAACACTTCTTCAGTAATACCTACTAGTAAGATTAAATTAAAATTGTTTTCCTAATAAAGGAAGGACTTCACAGACAATAGAAGCATTAATAAGATAACTACTAGGTACTGTCAGCAAGACCGTTAATAAAATCTAAAACAAGAAACAAAATTATACTTAATTAATTAATTTAGCTTAACTTTCCGTCCATTATCTAAGCGTTTGCGATTCGTCAAAGTTATTTCAAACAAAACTTTTTGAAACATAGCTTTTAATTAAAATCACTGACGAATGGCCGAATATGAATCTGTCACGGATTTAAATGACGCCATTTTGTTTGCAGCGGGCAAGCACGAATCGTTTTTTAAATCTCTTGTTTCAGAGACAATTTAGGAAGATTAATAGTGTTTGTTTTGTTGTGTCTGTTACTGGTTTGTGTAGGTACAGTTGTGGAGGTCAGATCTATATCTGACCACCTCAACTGTACCTACACAACCCAGTGCTTTGAGGAGTGGCTGGAGAGGCGCCACGCGTCCTCGCCTTCCGCCTGACGCAGGTTCTTACCGGACACGGCTGTTTCAGGAGGTACCTGTTTCTTTTAAAGGGAGGACACGCCTGGGTGTCAGCATTGTGAGGATCGCCCGGAGGACACGGTGGAGCATACGGTGGAGGTCTGCCCTGCTAGGGCTGAGCACCGTCGTGTCCTCGTCGAGGCGATCGGCGGCGGCAACCTCTCGCGTCCGGACCTGGTTGAATCCATGGTCCGGAGCGAGGAGGCTTGGGAAGCGGTCACCTCCTTCTGCGACGCAGTAATGCTAGCGAAAGAGGAGGCGGGCCGCGCGAGGGAAAGGCAAGGCCTTCGTCCCAACCGCCGCTACAGGAGAAGACGCCCCGGGCGTCGGAAATCGCTGGGCGATCCCCGGCCACCGTAGTAGCGAGCGTTGGGTGGCTCGCTGTCCGATCACCGCCAGGCCCGGGTCGATGGTTGTGTTTCACGCGCGCCTCAAAGAGGTGTCATCATAGAGGACGGGGCCCGCTAGGGCCAGAGCCTGCCAGTGTTGCGAAATTTGTTCGAAAGAGTCACCGCGACCCTGGAACGCAAAGGGCTTTAGAAGGAATACGGATGGGTTTTAGTCAGTAAGAGTCTGACACGCCTTTCCGCTCCATCACGAGCGGAAGAAGTCATTCGATGATTTCCCATCCTTAAAAAAAAAAACCTCTCAATTTAGTAGTAACACTACGTACTATCAGCCTCAGGTCAAAGTCAACCCCACCAGACCATGCCACGAAAAACTACGACCACACTCCTAACATGTCATTTCGTCACTTAAAGTTGGCTACTGACCGGTATTACGGGCCCTAATGTAACATTCGCAGCAAACACGGTAGGTTACGCCGTATCCTAAAATCTGTGTAAAAGAAAACACATACGCACATGTTCGTGCTCGTTTCCACGTACTGACTGCACGAATGCTCGCTTTGTAACATGTTACATTACGCTTTGTAACACCGGTCAGTAATGCCCACCTTTAGACGAATCGAATGATACCGCATTTGTTAAAATCTATCCAGCTTGTGGCTGTAGACAGTGCCAACGAAATAAACATTAAAAAAAACAACGAGTTGCACTTCGAGAGTGCCGGCAGAAGTGAAAACTTAAACATTAACGTTGTGCATTTTTGATATTTTGCGGGTATAAAATATATTCATTTTGTGGCGGTCTACTCTCCCTCCGTCTTACGAATTTTCGATCAGGTCACGTGTCCTGACGCGAGTTTAACATTTTTTACCCATCCCAAAAAGTGCACAACGCCGCTAAAGAAGTTTTCACTTCAAAAACATACATACGAGTACATACTATGTGTCACTATGTGTCACTATAATTTTAATGGGGGCTTTACTTTGAAGATCCGAATTCCATCCACAATTTTCTAAACACAAAAGCTAAAAGGCACCTTTTATCTTCCGCGCTATTACCGAACCATTTCATATTTCTCGTTAATTTGACTACGGAACCCAAATAAAACGTCTTAAGCTTAATCCGAGGTTTTAGGCTTTCTTCAGTAATATGGCCGCCTCCTATTAATTATCTTGTTCTCACAAAGATGCTTTTTTGTGGTAATTTTATTCGTTAATATTTTTATAGCCCTATAAATGTCTGAGAAGCTAAGTGTTTCTTTAAGGAGACTTATGGGCATTTTCTTAATCTTACTGAAAATTATTACTTTTCCGAATAGCACTTTTGAAGTGAGATAATTGGTTTACTGTTATATCACAGCTCACACACATTCACAGCTTGGCTTATCGCCGCCAGGTTGCCTGCTTGTCGCTCTTCTACAGATTCTCCTTCGGGGAGAGTGTCCAGGAAGTCCACGAGCTCATCCCACCGGCCCCCTTCTACCATCGGACATCTAGACGCACTGATCATCCCTACCTTGTTACTATTCCACCAATTCGCACTTTTCCAAACGTCTTTTATAATGCGCACAGCAAAGGAGTGGAACTCTCCACCTACATCTGTGTTTCCGAACGCATACAACCCTAATCTCTTGAAAATTAGAGTGAACAGGCTTCTTCTGGGTAAGCTCGCTCCATCGTCGACTTTGTCTCCGTCATCTATGACCTAGACTAGAGTCAAGAGCAAACCCATATTAAATAAAAATAATATATATAGATATATATATATATATATGTATATATATTTAGCCTGAGCTATTCCACGGCTGCGAAAAGGGTATTTCTCGATTTTTTATGGCTATTCCCAAGGAACACATCCAAGTCGTCTCGCCATCCGCGATTTCAGGGCACCAATTTTGTGTTTCACGAAGTGCTGGCCCATTAGCAGCAGGTTAATAAAATAACGATGCATGTCGCCGAAACGAGGATGTTCAGGTGGTATGCAAGTGTCACAAAGCCTGACAAAGTGCAAAACCAATACATCCGGGGTAGTTTCAGAATCAGACCAATGCTAGACAAGCTCATGGAGTCACGCCTCCGTTGGTACGGCCACGTCATGACAAGACCTGATGAACACAAAAAAAATGGTACAGCTTGATTCAGGACCAAAAAGCCGCAGCAGACCCACAGTCACATGGATGTCAGTTACTAAGAAAGACCTCGCCATAGATAATGTAGACCCACTGGCTACTCAGAAATGACGTCTCTGAAGAAGAACGTAGCAGAGCCGACCCCGATTAGAAATGGGACGAGGCCTGAAGAGGCAGAAAAAAAGGAAATGTTTTACGGGCTCACCGCCCGTAAAACATTTTCTTTTTCTGCGCGCGTGAAACACAACGCACCAGGCAATCCATGGTATCAAAGAATCCATGGTCCGGAGCGAGGAGGCTTGGGAAGCGGTCACCTCCTTCTGTGACGCAGTAATGCTAGCGAAAGAGGAGGCGGGCCGCGCGAGGGAAAGGCAAGGCCTTCGTCCCAACCGCCGCTACAGGAAAAGACGCCCCGGGCGTAGACACTCCTGCTGCATGCTCATCGAGAAAGTGTGTAGTGCAGCTACGCACGTGGCTACGAGAACATACCCACACACAAGCAGAACGCTGGTGGACCTCGGCACCAGGCTGCAGGCAGTCCAAGGAGGCTATACCACTCCTAAACAATAAACTCACCAAGCGCCTTCTGCGACTGGATAGGGGCAGCCTGCGAATGGTGGCGGGGACCATCACCGGACACTGCTCACTGAATAAGCATTTCCACACACTAGGTATAACAGACAGTCCTCTGTGCAGAGCATGCATGGAGGAGGAGGAAACGGTGTCGCACGTGCTCCTTGAGTGCACAGGCGTCGCCGATATACGTAGACAAACGATAGGAACACCAAATTCACTCACAGACACCCTGAACTCTTTAGGAGGACTGATCTGCTTCTGGAGGGAGGTCGGCTGGTTGGAATGACGGCCGCCATGGCCCACGCACAATGGTCCAATATCAGGACTAAGTGCGGAAACCATACCCCAATAGATAGATAGA
>NDFZ01004772.1:55417-113245 GCA_002192655.3 Mamestra configurata
CTGCGAATGGTGGCGGGGACCATCACCGGACACTGCTCACTGAATAAGCATTTCCACACACTAGGTATAACAGACAGTCCTCTGTGCAGAGCATGCATGGAGGAGGAGGAAACGGTGTCGCACGTGCTCCTTGAGTGCACAGGCGTCGCCGATATACGTAGACAAACGATAGGAACACCAAATTCACTCATAGACACCCTGAACTCTTTAGGAGGACTGATCTGCTTCTGGAGGGAGGTCGGCTGGTTGGAATGACGGCCGCCATGGCCCACGCACAATGGTCCAATATCAGGACTAAGTGCGGAAACCATACCCCAATAGATAGATAGATAGATAAGTGTGTAGTGGCGGTTGGGGCGAAGGCCTTGCCTTTTCTCGATGAGCATGCAGCAGGAGTGTCTACGTCAGGCCAACGTCACATTAAAACGAGTTTTGTCACCAATCAACTGCGTCAGAAGGCGCCAGGACATCATTAACGTTATTATTTAAATTACTTACTCCCAGTTCCCTGTTGTATTCAATGTTTCGCTGGTAGCTACGACCGGCAGATATAATTTTATCGGAGTTCCTTTATAGAAAACTTATTTTTTAAAGACTTTTATATTTTGCTTTTCCAACTCTAATTGTTATTCATCATCATCATCATAAAATTATTTAGGCGAAAACGTAAAATTCATTGGTTCATCGGAACGTATATCCTTTCTCTTTTTTTCGAATCGGTTCATAAATAACAGAGTTATGAGGTATCAAACATAAAAAAATACAACCGAATTGAGAACCGCCTCCTTTTTTGCAGTCGGCTAAAAAGCATGAAAAATCGAAATTACAGTTCTCCAACCTTACTCAAACTCACATCCCAAGCGCCAAAACAAAAGTACTTACGAAACATTTGCATAAAGCAGTTTCACACAAAGTCAAACAGTTCAGCGTTTCCCCCGTCAGTGTGGACTTGACCTTGGGCTCAAAGCCGGTAGGAGGGCCCTCGTGCTTCATAATAGCCCTCCGGAGGCTAAGAGGACAAGTGGACGGGTATTTTCATGCCCCGTTTGCGAAGTACGGAGGGGAGTGCCGAAGTGACTGAAGTATGGTAAGATGTGGATTGAGGCCCGGGACTTGAGAAGTAGGTGACTTCGGAAGTAGATTTGTTTGAGATAAGAGAAGTTCTGTTTGACCTGGTTTTGGCTTTGTTGGAGAATGGGATGTTTGGTATTGTAGCTATCTTAGGCTTTAGAAGGAACACGGATGGGTTTTAGTCAGTAAGAGTCTGACACGTCCTTCCACTCCACCCAGAGCGGAAGAAGTCATTTGATAAATTCCCATCATTAAAAAAAAAAATGTAGCTGTGAAAATCTAGAGATATTGAGTAAGAATTGGTTAGTAGACTTACAGTCGGTCGATTCTGTAAAAAATCACCGTGATAACTTGATTGATGTGTCTTTCTAAATGAAGCCCGATCATCCGTCTGTCTATCACCAGGCTGTATCACATAAACCGTGATAGTTAGACACTTGAAAATTTCACAGATGATGTATTTCAGTTGCCGTTCTAACAACAAATACTAGAAAACAGAATAAAATAAATATTTAAGTGGGCCAAACGTGTAAAATTGATAGTTTAATTAAAATAAAACAAATATTTAGGGGGGGGGCTCCCATACAAAAAAGGTGTTTTTTTTGCTCGTTTTTTATAAATAATAGTACGGAACCCTTCGTGCGCGAGTCCGACTCGCACTTGGCCGGTTCTTTACTATTGATAGGCGCGCGTTTGACCACTATCTCACTTGATGATGTGGTCGAAGATGGAGCACGCTTGCCTACAAGTAACCTATTCACTCTTGACTTAAAGACTCCCAGGTTGAAGCTATCAGGAAACACAGATTCTGGCAGGGAATTCTACTCCTAAGCTGTACGCATAATGGCGGAAATAAACTGTGCAATTCCATTGTACACTCCCTAAAATGCAATACAATGTTTATAAAAGCAGTAAAAAACCATATGAGTTTTTCACTGCTTTAAAATAGCTAAATTTCAAAATATCTGACACAGAAATAGGCATCTAAAAACAGTCCCAAAAAATCATTTTTCATTTTTACAAAGCTGGAATTGGCACTCCCCTAAAAGCTTTTTCCAACAAAACTAATAGTAAAATGGATTCTATATTTTACTAGTACACTCGTAAATGTTGAATATAAAACGTTGTGACGTATCGACAGCACACTGACCTACTGTGTTGTTTTACATTGAACGGGGACTGGGCGCTTTCAGCTTGAGTGGGGCTGTGAAATGCGCGATTAAGCGTGCTCGGGTCTCGGAGGGACTGGGACAGTACCTTCTTTTTAAGATGTGAAATCATCAAACGACTCCTTCCGCTCTGGGCGGAGCGGAAGGGAGTGTCTGACTAAAACCTATCCATACTCCTTCTAAAGCCATTTGCGTTTCAGGGCCGCGGTGACTCTTTCGAACCAATTCCGCAACCCTGGCAGGCTCTGGCCCTAGCGGGCCCCGTCTCCTATAACGACATCTCTTTGAGGTGCGCGTAGAACACAACGCGCTTTCGATTCGGGCCTGGTGGTGATCGGACAGCGAGCCATCCAACGCTCGCCGTTCGCGGGCCCGGGCCTATGGTGGCCGGGGACCGCCCGGCTATTCCCGACGCCCGGGACGTCTCCATCTGTTGCGGCGGCTGGAGCATGAGGTTAGCCTGTCCCTCACGCGGCCCGCCTCCTCCTTCACTAGCATTACTGTTTCGCAGAAGGAGGTGACTGATTCCCATGCCTCCTCGCTCCGCACCATGGATTGAACCAGGGCCGGAAGCCAGAGGTCGCTGCTGCCAATTGCCTCGACGAGGACTGGGACAGTACCTACGGTGCTCTCCCGTTCGTAACAGTGGGTCCACGCGAAACCGATTTTTGTTTGCACACTTTAAACTTTGTATAAAAAATCTGTCACAGTGACATTTCTTTCCATTTTACTTTATTATAATTATTTATTTAAATCGAACACAAATGATTCATATTGTTATTAATAACACTTATAAAACTATGTTACTAACATTTCTCATGAAAATAAATAAAATAAAATCGACGTTTTTTGCACGGACAAAAATAATATGGAAGTTTATGAAAGCCCATATGGAAGTTTGTATCGTGTGGACCCACTGTAATGGGCGTACGAAAAACGTCGTAATTAGGGTGATAGCGACATTGTGTTAGGACTAGGCTGATTTGCAGCACATTTCTATCTCAGACCAGATGGTCATGTTTTTACTCGCTGATAGACAACAAAGCTCTGCTTAGCAGATTCTGATCAACGTAGATATCCTTAATCCATCATCATCATGATTTTCGACTTGACATTTCTGCGATCAAACGTTCTATTTATTATGATATTGAATACTAATAACACTTTTTAAGGAGTTTTGTCAAATATTTTACACCAGCAGTCTGTGCGCTAATCATACCCAACAAGCAGACAGCGCACTGCGCATTCAATACAACAATGCCTTCAGGGCGCTGTTGAGGCTTCCGTTTTATTGTAGTGCGTCAGGGATGTTCGCTGATGCGCACGGACGATTATTTCGCGATCATGCGCAAAAAAGTGGCATCAGTGATGCGCAGGGTGAGGGGAAGCAGCAATATCCTTCTGAAGATTTTTCAGAAAGGCTAGAAGGGCCTACAATGGATAGGTTTATCAAGCTACATGTCAGACATGGGGCTTGATAAATCTTCCTCTAAGTGGATGCTGTATTTAAATTTTTGTTTTTGTACTCATGTGTGCCTAAGTACTACTACTAACACAGTTCGTAAGTTATTTCTTGGTTAAACTAACATGCGATGGGTCGTCAACGCTTGAAAATAAACGATTTTTATTTTATTTTTATTTAATACAAATCCTTCATGCAATATTGTACGACTTAATCGTAGATTGTAGATTATTATAAAAATGCAGTTGTATGAAAATCCACACTTAAACTACTGTTTGTGTCACAAACCTTTACCCACTTTCCTTCAAACTTAAAAAAATACAACTGAATTGAGAACCCCCTCTTTTTTTTGAAGTAGCTTAATAATAAACAACACCGCTTTTCTCTGAACCTCGTGGCCCCACCATGTTCAGTATGCAACGATAGCCGAACGCCATCCGACTTGATCCCATTCACATGTGTTCACTCGCGTTACCTCTGAAGCTCTGAAACTTTCAGCCCGCTGTGATACCAGTTTGTCAAGTGATTTATTTTGTCGCACATTTCGTTTTGGCTTGGCGCAGTTTTAGATTGTGTGTGTAAATGGAATAATAACAGTTGCAAAAGTTGTTGGGATCGTATTTATTTCACTGTAGATAGCGTTTTCTACTTTATTTTCGTTTTTTAGTAGGAAGATGATGCGAGATAGAATAGGCAGTAATATTGTAAATGTTCTGTATGGTGTCGGACGTAAAAGAATAGTACCATCCCATCACTTCCCGCGGGTGTCGTAAGAGGCAACTAAGGGACTCGCCAGAGAATGGGCAGCAGCATTCTCTGTGCATTGCAACAGCTGCACTGCGATCGCCAACCCGCCTGCCAATCGATATGGCATTGGCGCAATTATGGCAAGGCCTATGTCCAGCAGTGGACGGCTTTCAGCTGGTATGATGATTGTAAATGTTTGTTCTTTTATTGGTAGGCTCGCGTTTGACCTAATGAAAAGTGATGATGTGGTCGAAGATGGAGCATGCCTGCCTAGAAGTAACCTATCCACTCTTGACTTAAAGACTCCCAGGTTGCAGCTAGCAGGAAACACAGACTCTGGCAGGGAATTCCACTCCTCAGCTGTTCGCATATTTAAATGATTTTCATAACGTTTTTGACCACAGACCAAAGCAAAGGACAGGATTGTGTAGATCAATTAGGCCGCATGCAGCAGAATATTAGGTTCGGCTGGTTGGACTGGAGGCTGGCAAAAGGCTGGAGGTATCTGAATTGGAAATTCATTCTAAGGGTGACAACTGTTGTTGTCTTAACAATTGTTGAAAAAAAATACGAATTCTGAAGAATAAAACCCACTACAAAGTACAAAATAACATTAATTTTGGAAGTCGGTGTTTCTGGTGTGGTTCCTTCGTTTCTGCACCAAAATTTATGTTATTTTGTACTTCTTAATGGTTTTTATTTAGAAGTCGGTTGTAGGTAATTTTCGTACAAAAGTTTTTTTTTATTTTTCACTTTTTAATGCTACATCCAATAATTCCAACCAGTCCATATTTATTTGACTGACTATCTCCGAATTTCAGCATCAGATCTTTACGAAATTTAAATGGGACCATTTCTAAATAAAACCCTTTTGAATAATAAGAATTTTGCAAATCCGTCGACTATATTTGACGGAAGTATGTTCGAAAATACATAAAAAAAAAACGCAGGGCAGTCTTTGGGGACTGTCGATAGAAGTGAAAACTAAGCGAAAGCTAAAGCGTTCGGTGACGATGACGCGAGTTCCATGATTTTTGTTCACCCAAAAAGTGCTCAACGCGCCAAAAAAAGTTTTCACTCCAAAAATATATAAACATTTAAATTTATAGCTTCCATCCTTATTGCAAAAATGCTGCATCTAAGCATTTTTGGCGAGTAAAGTAGCCAAGGACGTTCTACTCTGACATATGTCACAAAGTCACAACTTCACAAAACACGACACTAAAATGTTTTACCCGAGAAGTAGTAACTTTTTAAGGTCCAGCAGTAAACCAGGTGGCAACCATTATAGCTTCGTCATACGTTTTTTTATCACCATTCTTTAGGACCAGACCCAACTTTATTTAATCATACATCTACATATATTATTCATGGACGGACAAAAACACAAATCAAATAATTTATTCCCTTAGACCCTTGACAAAAGGGTTTTATTTTACCCTTTACAAATTCCTGCAATCCTTTCGTACAGCGGCATGTGTTGGCAATCCATCGTTGTCCTTGTCTTGACTAATAAATATAAAAACAATTCTACTTTGTCCGGATCCCTGGGATCCTTCTGGACGATTCCGTGATTTCCCTGAGACGTGACGCGAGTGCGACATGAAATGGTCGATTGACGAGACGTGGTCCGTTTTAATATTTTATGCCTCGCCCGCGGGTTTGTTCGCGTGATCTATTTTTTCTGTTTGAATATGTTGGTTCTTTTTTATGGAAACCTTAAGAAAACTAGTTTGTAAATAAGGTTATATAATACGACGCGAAGGAAACAGTTAATATCTACAGTAATTATGATAGGCTATGTTGCCAAAACCTTAACGATAAAACCAGTCAAGTACGAGTCGGACTCTCGTACGAAGGGTACCGTAACATAAATTAAAAAAAAAAAACACGTTTAACCCCCTTTAATTTTTTATTTCATTTTATTTTATTATTTGTTGTTATAGAGGCAATAGAAATACACGCTCTGTGAAAATTTCAACTGTCTACCTATTGCGGTTCTTGAGATACAGCCCACTGACAGACTAACGGACAGCAGAGGCTTAGTAATAGGGTTCCGTTTGTTACCCTTTGAGAACGGAACCCTAAAAAAACACATCGTTAACCGAACCGGCGTAGCCTAGAACTGGGAATTCGAAGACATGTATCATCAACCACCTGCACTGAGACCGCGTGGAACTGGGCCGCGCTGGCAGACTGGCCTGCTCTCTGTGACAGCCTCACAGAGAGCAGGCCAGTCTGCCAGCAGTAGGAACATTATAGACTGATTGATTATGCTAGATATATGCTATTAATCAGAATAAACGCAATACCAAGAGGTAACACTGAAATCTCTCTCGACTCGACGACTCGACAAAATGTACTGAACAGCTGATTTTTTTTCGCGATTTCGGGGTTGGTCCCATAGTAAAAGTTGTTCATAATGATGAGTACAATGACCCCTTAAGAGGTATTGCATTTATTCTGTCACACGTTGTATATGTATATAAAGCTCTTCCGTTACTGGTGACTGAGTGACTGACAGAGAACGCACAGCCACTACAGGTCGTAGAAAGCTGAAATTTGCCATTCAGGTTCCTTGGGGAGTGAAGGGAGGATTTCCCGAAATTACTCCGGGAATGGGAAAAAACGGGATATGTGCGTACGAAGTCGCGGGCAAAGGCTAGAAGGTACATATTATCGTACCTTGACTGAGGTTCGCACAAATTCTCGCTCACAAGTTACACCTGGTCTATTAACACGTTATAAAATTTATATTTAATTTTTTTTTTACATTGCAGTAGCAGTACAAAGCAGTAGGTTAATTATTTTTTAATAAATAAATAATAAATAAATCTTTATTTCTTCAGACAACATACAGTCCAGTTTGTTAGTAAAACATGAAACTTATAACTAATGTTAGTAGGTTCACACATCTTAAAAATAATCATCGTTAATTGGCATTTAACCTTAAAAAATGTTTAAAAATAGGAGAGTAAAAATTCTCCGTTACTGTCCTCAGAAAGCTGTTGTTACTAGCCCGAATCCTAGTTACTACTGATGCAGTTTTCTTTCTAATTAAGGCATAGAAGTCATCAGCTCGGTTCTCCGCAAACATTTCCGATGCACTGCAGAAACGGGGTAGTCCCAACATCATCCTAAAGACATTATTGTGTTAGATACGCAGGGCATCCAGCGACCTTTTGGCACTAATAATAATAATTTTAAGAAATTGTAATTAAAATTGAACCAATAAACATATGGATCACTGTTGTCCGAAATAAATAAATAATAATAAAAAATACCGGTTTTAGTAGATACCTATGATTAAAATATATCGATTTTTTTTCACAGCACCTCTCCCAATCAATCACGTTGCCCTAGCACGCGCATAGTAATGTTAGGTGACATGTTCGGACGACCCCGATGGAGGACAACCCTTGTCGGGAACGAACGTGACTCATCCCTCCCAAGTGCGGGACAAATGGATCCTTGGGTAGAGTGAAACTACGTATTTGGGTGTCACGCTAATGCAGTTTAATTTTAGTCGTTGCCTCAAAGTCAAAGTCAATCCATTTATTACAACTAGACCATTAAAAGGCACTTTTGAAAGTCAAATTTACAGTTTGAAATTAAAATATTATAGTGACTCTAGTTGTCCATTCGCAAAAACTAGATTCTTACAAGAAACTCCATGGTTACTCTTTTCAAATATATATTTTACAATATTTTGTGTACATACATTTATCAATTCATTATAATATGTGAGCACAATGCACCCAACATTACACTAATACACAGCACTCCCTTATATACTAATAGGTACAACAAAGCAATACCAACAGAGGTAAAATTATGTTTGCTAGTAAGGGACATGGTACTCACATATTTACAAATTTTGCAACCACTGATTTATATAATTAACAACGGTGGATCAATGTGTGAGTTAAATTACATATTTAAAAAAAGAAGAGAGTACACCAGTATATAAATATAGTGAATAAATCAACAAGTTTGACTTTGTCTACTACACCTTAGATTGTCCTATAGAGCAGGACCAGCATGTTTCCAAGCATTCTTATCTTTAATATAATCATCTAGTGTGTAATATGTTTGTTTACAAAGTGTGGTTTTAATAATTATAAGTTTTAAATTTTCTTTCATTTAATTCTAATATGTCACCAGGTATTTTGTTGTAACATATAATACAGTACTCTTTGAAAGATGTTCGTACTTTGGCTAATCTATAAAATGTTTGATCTAATTTATTTATCTTGGTATCTAAACTACTTATCTAATTAAACATAGTTAAGATATATCTGTCAACGCCTACTACAGAGAAGGCATTGCCTTCTGGCTAAGGCCAAAAAATATTTGTGATATTTAATTCAATGAAGTATTTCAGGGGGTGAAACTAATAATTTTTAATAACCGACTTCAAAAAAAAAAGTAGTCAGTTTGACCCATATGTTTGTATGTATGTATGAACCGATTTTGATGCGGTTTTCAGAAAAATATTTGTCACATTCTGGAGAAGGTTTTGGTATGCAACAAATGGATACCCCGTGACGTCGTCCGCATGAATCTGTTATTTTTTGCAATAAATAATAATATTCTTCTAGGCAAGCGTGCTCGTCGTCGACCACATCATCGCTTACCAACAGATATGTTAAGATTGTCACCCATCTTGACATATCGAGAGAACAACCTCGACAAGCGTCGATTAAGCGAGGAGCTCCTCTTGAATTAGAAATATGAAAAATATGTTTTGTTTTTATTGTTACAAAACTCTCTTCTAAGGCAGATGCCGAATGTATTACGAAGTTAAAACACAAACCTTGTTTTATTTTAATACCAGCTGTTGCCTGCAACTTCGTACATATCCCGTTTTTTTCCCATTCCAGTAGGAATTTCCCGTTCCTGTATAGACTATAGCATTCCTCATGAATGTGGCTATCATATACAAAAATAATTTTTAAAATCGGTTCAGTCGATCCAGAGAGTACCCCCTAGCTACCATAGGGGGTACCCTCTTCATAATAAAATCTT
Source organism: Mamestra configurata (assembly GCA_002192655.3). NCBI lineage: Eukaryota > Metazoa > Arthropoda > Insecta > Lepidoptera > Noctuidae > Mamestra > Mamestra configurata. The sequence continues at coordinate 64,895 of NDFZ01004772.1, forward strand.
CTCTTAATATATATATTTCTTGTGTACGTTTGTATGTCACTGAACTCCTCCTTAACGGCTGAACCGATGTAGATGAATTTTTTTGTGTGTGTCCACGGGGATTCGAGAATGGTTAAGATTCACAATTGGACCCGGTAGGCGGCGCTGCAATCGATTTCTATAATTTTTCGTCAGCAAACGTTCGGATAGGGCAACGTCTGTCGGGACCACTAGTATTGGTATACTTATTCATAAGTGATGCCAGCGGGTCTGCTAATGCTACAATACCAACAGCCATTGTTAGCTTCAAGACTACATGTAAACTAAAGTCATTACTCGATACTACAAGCCATCCTTCCCCTAATCTCAGTTAACCACGTCCCAGCGTGTAGTTCTGGTGGGACATGTCGCGTCACGGCTAGGGACGTCCCGACACGGGTCGTCTCCCCAGACACTAATAAATACGCTTAACATTTATTGAGGTATGTACATTGTGAGGGCTTGTCTGGCTAGTCTCTTAGACTGAGCGAGGACCGTCACCTAGGACTGGTCATGTCTCATTAGAACTGTCTTATTAGAACTAAATGAAGGAAAATTTAAAACGTATGTTAACAGCACACTTTGTAAAAAAGTATATAACAAATTAGAAGATTACATTCAGGATAAGAATGCTTGGAAACATGCTGGTCCTGCTCCATAGGACAATCAAGGGTGTAGACAAAATCAAACTGGTCGATTTATGTATTAACTTTATAGATATACTGTTTCTTTTTTGTGTTTTTGTTTTTCTGTTAACTCACACACTGTTTAATTATTGGTTATATTTGTTAATAAATGTAAGTACTATTTACCTAATTTTTTTTTTAAATGAATAAGTTTACCTCTGCTGGTAATACTTTGTTCCTATAAGTACCATCCTCTGGGTGCATCGTCCTCACATAATATTAAATTAATTTTTGTATACCAAATATTGTAAAACCGTTTTTTGAAAAGAGTAACTATGGAGTTTCTTGTCCGTTCTTCTCCATAAGAATCTACCTTTCCGAATGGACAGTAGAGTCACTTTATTAATGTAATACTATTATTTTACTGAATTGTAAATGATGATGTTCAAAAGTGCCGTTTAATGGCCTAATTGAAATAAATGTTTTGACTTTGACTTTGACTCAGCTGCCACGGTTTATTTTAATTATTTGTTCTTTGAATTGTTGTTTTTTTTTTACTTCGGTCGCTTGATCGTGCAAGTCTTTCTACATCGTTCTCACAAATATGTATGTTTGTATAATTTTCACACGAATGATGTTACCATATCACTGTAAATCATAATTTATTTCAAGTTAATCATGGTTATTTACAACTGTTTTAGTAAATACTTAACTAACTATATACACTAGAAATAAAAATAAAAATCCTAACTAAATTAACCCTAAAATATGGCGTCGAAAAATTCATCCGCATCGCTGTCGACTGGAAGTGTACTCAAAAGACTGGCGGTATTGCCACGTTATATGGCAATGCTTATTCTTTGACCAAGGTAAAAGCCAGCCCAAGGGCTTTCTTTTCGTTTCTTAAATCCCGGGATACAATCGTCATGTTAATGATTCCGGAATTTTACTGGAGGTATATATTTTACTGAATTCGCTAAGGGATAGGCATAGACCTCTCCTTTCCTGTGACAATCCCTACGTCCTTATTCAGGTTCTACCCACGATGGCAACGATGTCGTCTGCCCATTTCTGAAATTTGAAGTACCAACCAACTGCCTAGCCTTTTCCCAAATATATTAGGGTCGACTTCCAGTCAAACCGGATTCAGCTGAATACCAGTATTATACGTGGATCGGCTGCCTACCAGACCTCCACAACCCATTGACTGGGTAACACGGTACTCCTTGGCAAGACTGGTGTCAGATTGTCTGGCTTCTGACTATATAACGTCTGCCAAAGATCTACAAATGACAGTCGGGACCAAAGGCTTAACGTGCTTTCCGAGGCACGGAGGAGTCTCGGTATGTTAAGATGGTCACCCATCCACAGACCAACCTCGGCAAGCGTTGCTTACCCTTGAAGATCGACCCCGTGCGGCTATTATTATTTAGCTAACTAACATATTAATCGTCGTAATTAATTACTCCAAACACCAAAACCTTTAATATCGGCTAATAAAGTCCGTCCTCGTGAGGGACATGTCCTGTAACACGCAGAGACATTGCGACAAGGGTCGTCTCCCTGGGCCCTAATAAACACGCTTTACATTTAGAAGTAGGAATAGACGGATGTGTGCGTCCCTTGTCTGATCAGTCTCTTAGATTCCTACTAATATTATAAACGCGAAAGTTTGTAAGTATGGATGGATGGATGGATGTTTGTTACTCTTTCACGCAAAAACTATTGAATGGATTTTGATGATTTTGGTACAGTGGTAGATTATAGTCTGGAATAACACATAGGATATTTTTTATCCCGGGAATATGTTCCCTTGGGATAATTTTCGACAATCACGCGGGTGGAACCGCGGGCGGCAACTAGTAGAATAATAAAGATACAAAATACTGGTTTAGTCCCTCACTAGACCTATATTTTTACTATTAAAAAGATCAGCTATTTTGAGACACAAATTCACTCGCTCGGATTTTTACATGGTCGCACAATTCAATAAAATTCATTATTGGTAAAAAAATATTTTCACGTTGAAGAAATTTAATTTTATCGAATGATATTTCTTCGACGTGTGAAAAATTCACGTGATTGTCACTATATTGTGATTAATCGTGATTTTTTTTCTGAATCCCCCCCCTATTCGAATCTCACGTGATTTCAAAACGATCCTTAATCCGACAGTAAATATTTTAATCGTAGTAATGAATTACACCCGATACCAAGACCTTTTATAGCGACTAATAAAGTCCCGCCTCGAGAGGGACCTGTCACGTAACCCGAGGAGACATTCCGACACGGGTCGTCTCCCTTATCACTAATACTTGCACGTTACATTTATGGGGACAGTTTTTGAACGGGACTATAGTGCCTGATTACGTTCCAAACGTCTTTTATAATGCGCACAGCAAAGGAATAGAACTCTCTGCCTGCGTCTGTGTTTCCGAACGCATAGGTACAACCCTAATCTCTTCAAAATTTGAGTGAACAGGCTTCTTCTGGGTAAGCTCGCTCCATCGTCCGAGAACAAAATGTAAGTCTTTGATCTCAGAATGGTTGCAAGATTTGGATTATAGTGTTACAGAAAGCCTACTAAATTCTAATTAAATTAGTACGCTATAAGTTTATAACTTACACCCAAACCATCACACACTACACCTGACACTCAACACTACACAGTGACATCACATACACACTAACATCATACACGCTCTTAGACACACACACATAAAGGCGCTTTGATTAATGTTTTGTTTATAGCCTCATTTTTCTTTTTACTTTCTACCCTCAAAATTAAAATTACTTAAGTTTTTATCTCCATATCTATAACCTCAATTGTCATACCATATTTTATGGATAAAACTATCTGTTCTTCCGTTGGGTGGGGACCTGGTGATCTGTAATACAGGCATTTTATGCCTAATTCAGACACCAGCTCCTCACATTGATAATATAAATAGACAATAAATATTAGGTATGTATAATCCAGAATAAGCTTGTCATTGTGAGGAGAAATAAAGGATTTATTATTATTATTATTATCGTCGACTTTTTCTTTGTCATCTATAACCTAGACTAGAGTCTTGACTCTAGTCTAGGTATTTATATTAAATAAAAAATAAAAAAACTCAAAAGTCATTTATTTGCGTAAATAAGGTACAGAAAGTTCTTAAGCAAAATAATGACAAATCTCTTATTTTGCCTGTAATTTCGTGCTTATTGATCATCATAGTCAAAATTCGTGCATGTAGTCAAAGTTAATTAAAATTAATTGACCTACATAAATTGAAATTGGAATATTGAATTTTAAGTATCATTATTATCCTGTACCGGTTTACAACTTATCTCATTCTATATTATCTCATTATATTTGAGAAGGAGGATGGAAGTTTTTCAAAGATTTTAGTCTTTAAAAATGTTCAATAGGAATAATGAGCGTGTCAATGGCGTTCTAAATGAGGTCGACTCAAAATTAGACTAAAACCTTCACTTTAAAAATGTATAATTATTATCTAGAGTGAAAATAGTTTAACCGACAAATAAAGAGGCTTTTGTTATTGGTTTATTTCAGACTAGCTGTCGCCCGCGGCTCCCTCCGCATTAATGTCGAAAACTATCCCAAGGGAACATATTCCCGGGATGACAAGTATCCTATGTGTTATTCCAGACTATAATCTACCTCTGTGCCAAATTTCATCAAAATCCATTCAGTAGTTTTTGCGTGAAAGAGTAACAAGCATCCATCCATCCATCCATACTTACAAACTTTCGCGTTTATAATATTAGTAGGGTAATAATTTCGCTTATAAACTCCCGCCTCGTAAGTGCGACATGTCACGTAACCAGCTGAGACACTCCGTTACGGGACGTCTCCCCGGACACTAATACAAGTTACACACGGGGACAGTTTGTGAGCGGGCTGTGGCGTCAGATCAGGTAAGTCAGTTGAATGGATCTGGAATTTATTATAAGAGTCGGATTTAGGGAAAAATTTATAGTGGAGTCATAAATTTAAAGGACTTTTCGAGTTTTTGAGAAAAGGTATAAGTGTATTTCTAGATACAAGAGAATGGTGTGTAATCATCACATCACATCACACTAATATTATAAAGGCGAAGGTTTGTGTGTATGTTTGTTACTTCTTTACGCGCAAACGGCTGGACCGATTTAGATGAAATTTGGTATAGAGATTTTTTGAGTTCCGGGAAATGTTCCCTTGGGATAATTTTCGACATTCACGCGGGCGGAGCCGCGGGCGGTAGCTAGTATTAGTATAATTGAATGTAAAGTCGGCTATAATTACTGTTGTGAGTAAAGAAAGTCGACGAAGCCCGGCTGCGACGGCTCCTATTTCCGACCGCAGGGTTTAAAGGAACCTGCCAGGGTTGCGGAATTTATTCCAAAGAGTCACCGCGGCCCTGGAACGCATTAGGAGGAACACGCCGAACATGGATGGGTTTTAGTCAGTAAGAGTCTGACACTCCCTTCCACTCCGCCCAGAGCGGAAGAAGTCATTTGATGATTTCCCATCCTTAAAAATAGGGTTTAAATGAACTTGACATGAAGGAGCATGCAGAAGTAAGCGTGTAAAACAAACAATGTAGCCTATTCGAACCTAACCTTGATAGGTTAGGTTCGAATAGGCTACATTGTTTTGTTCACTGATGTGACCAACGAATTTTATGCAAAACTAGCACTTTGAACGCGCATATCCCGTTTATTTTGCCGATCCCGATTTTTTCCCGTTCCCGTATAGCCGGGATGGCCAACCGGTCGATCGCGATCGACTAGTCGATTACGGCTATTAGTGTAGTCGATCGTGGCAAGGCAAAAAATATAAATACGTATAATGGACTGTGTAGCATTATAAACAGGTTGGGTTAATAAAATAAAATTTTTAAAAGTATGCAATTGGTAGATCGCGTTTCGTTATCAAAAAGTAGATCTTGGGTCTAGTCAAGTTGGCCACCCCTGCCGTATAGCCTTCCTCATGAATGTGGTTATCATATACAAAAAAGATTTTCCAAATCCGGCTGCAATTTCCAAAGATGAGCGTGTTCAAACAAACGAACAAACTCTTCAGCTTTATTATATTTTAGTGTAGTTTCTTTGGCCAAGCGAGTTCACGACAACGCAACATTTTATTAGTTTATCGATTTATTAGTTACTTTACATGTCTGCGTCATTCGTTTGCTTAAGGTCTAGACTATATTTATATTTTAGCCAATTGTGTCCCACTGCAGGGCAAATGCATCCCTTTCTTCCTTCCACACCTCTCGGCTTTGGGCAAGTGTGCACCAATCTTGCCGATAGGCGTCAAGCTCGTCCCGCCATCTTCGCCTGGGTCTCCCGCGATGTCGTCGGGCATTTTCTGGGACCCACATTGTGGTTGCTTTAGCCCATGAACCGTTCGACATCCGGCAGACGTGGCCGGCCCAGTCCCACTTTAGTTTGGCTGCTTTTGTATGACGTCGGCGATTTTTGTTTTGGAATGCAGCACTGAGTTCCTAACGTGGTCCATTAATCGGACTCCCAGAATGCTGCGCTCCATTGCTCGCTGGCAAATCTCAAGCTTGAACCTCTGCTGAACTGTCAAAGACCAGGTTTGAGCACCGTATGTAAGGATAGGGAGAATGCACATGTCCATCAAATTGCACTTATGACAAATTGAAAGGCCTCCTTTCATGAGTGTCTTCATCGACCAATAGCTCTTGCAGGCGTTTTCGGTGCGGCGAGAAACTTCTTTTTCTTGTCTCGCCTGGAATGAGACTATTTGGCCGAGGTATATAGGTATATGTATTCTGGTACATATGCAATCTCCACGCCTTCTAAATACAGTTTTTGTTGGGCGCTGTTAGTCATGAGTTTGGTCTTTGACATGTTCATGTGAAGTCCAATCTCGAGCCTCGCCTTATTTAAGTCACTCAGCATTTCACCTAGTTCAGCTGCCGAAGATGAGAACAACACAATATCGTCGGCGAAACGCAGGTTGGTCAACCTTCTTTCGCCGACGACAATGCTTTTATCGGACCAAGTTAAGTTTTTAAAAACCTCTTCAAGGGTGGCAGTCAACAGCTTGGGAGACAGCGGGTCTCCTTGTTAGACACCTCTTTCAATAGGAAAGGATAGTCCGGTGGTAGTAATTCTTATAGACACGTATTCTTTTCTTTTTCCACGTAAACAATGAATGAAGACGGTACAGTGCGTTGAAAACTCGTATGACGTCACATTTCAGTACACTTTTTACCCAAATTTGACGTCACAAGTCCCCACACCAGAGAGCCAATTCTACAAATTTTAAAACAACGTTCGCATTCGAATGTCAGCCGCAAATTGTCAACAAAACCTCAATTTTCCTACATTTTAATTTTTAAGCAACGTTTTATTGTTCGTGTGCGAGTCGTACTCGCATTTTTCAGGAGAATTAGCCTTTTAATGAATTATTAGTTCATTTTAAGTCTACATTGGATCGTAGTTATTTGAACCCGGTCGATTTTGTGAACATATCAAAGTGAAGGCTTGGGTGAAGTGATCACGAGGTGAGCTGTCAATCCATACAATCAGGATGTCACGTGGTCACGAAGTGAGCTGTCATTCCATCTTGATTATATGGATTGTCAGCTCACGTCTGATCACTTCACCATGGCCTCGATATGTTTACAGAATCGACCGGCACGTCTAGATAATAAATCTAACGTAATCTAACAAACATTGGCATTTTTCACTTGGATCGTGAAAGACTTCCAGAAAACAACGGCCCGGCTTCAATATTTAAAAGTTCCATCGTTTAGCGAGTGTCAACGTTATTTACGACGATATAAAACTTTCAGTGTCTTGAAGATCGAACTTTGTAAGGACAGATATAGTATACATCTTATGAATAGAAAACAGGGTTTTGTAAAGAAATTCGAATACGTTTTGTTCGACTTCTAAATATATCATCTAAACTTCTATACTAATGTTATAAAGAGGAACGATTTATATGTTTGTATGTAACGAATAAACTTAAAAACTGCTGGACCGATTTGAGAAATTCTTTCAGTAATGGATAGCTACATTATCAGCGAGTAACATAGGCTATATTTTATCCCCGTACTCCCACGGGAACGGGAACTACGCGCGTGAAACCGCGTGACGTCGCTTCAATATAAAGCTTCTTTTTTAAGGGTGGTAAATCATCAAATGACTTCTTCCGCTCTCGGTGGAGCGGAAGGGCGTGTTAGATTCTTACTGACTAAAACCGATCCGTGTTCCTTCTAAAGCCCTTTGCGTTCGAGGGCCACGGTGACATACCAACAAACGTTTATATCAATTCAGAAATCTTCCCCCTCTATGTCGTGCCGATGCCATCATAATTCTGTTGGGAGAGAGAGACGGAGACGGAGTTTATGTATAATTTATGTGTGTCTATGTTTTCGAGCGTAGGTATGGCACTCGTGGGCTGCAGCTGAAAATCAGCGTCAGGTGGTATACCTTGTGTTGCCATCTGGCATTATGCTGAGCTGAGGCCCTTTGGCATTGTTGGTTTTCATTATTTATTTATTTTGCTTAATTTTATGTTTCTATTCTATAAGAAAGAAAAATATGTTTATTGGCATTGTAGCCAATAAACATAATTTTCTTTCTTTCTTTTCTTTCTTTTCTTTCTTTTCTTTCTTTTCTTTCTTTTCTTTCTTTTCTTTCTTTTCTTTCTTTTCTTTCTTTTCTTTCTTTTCTTTCTTTTCTTTCTTTTCTTTCTTTTCTTTCTTTTCTTTCTTTTCTTTCTTTTCTTTCTTTTCTTTCTTTTCTTTCTTTCTTTCTTTCTTTCGATCTAAAAAGAGATAGTGTTATTCGTCCTGTAGAATAGTACTATCCCTTGTTCATGTAAATCATGATAGCGTTCAGCACATGTCATAGTACCTACCTACTGTGCTGTACTTACCTGTGTCACAGGCTGTGAATTGATTACTACGCAGCCTTCAAGAATCAAAACTCTTTGTATTTTTTTGGAAAAAGTTATTTATTTTTCACTTTTTAGTGGTACCCCCCACACCTAACAACACCATTGGAAAGTCACAGGAATGCAAAACACGCAATTTCGTTTACTTGGATGACATATTTTCTATTTTCTCCAGCAATTTCGATTTAAAAAGCAAACTACTGAACCGATTTTGTCTAAATTTCTATGGGACCAATCGGAACGTTTATCCTTTTACACAACAAAAAAAAAATACAATCGAAAACGAGGATGACGCACAAAAAGGATGACTCTTTGTAACGTTACGATCATTTCATCAATGTTTTTTTTATGACGTTGTCACGTTAAACTATCGTCCGTAAACCGACTTTACAGACAACCAATTTTTTTGAAGGGTTAATCCTTCGACTGGACCGGTCGAAATAAGCTCATTCAACTCCCTACTTTAAAATCCTTCTATGCCAAGAGCACCTATCTACAAGAACATAAATAAAACGCAAGTGCGTCCTCGGATTGAGTCCCTAGGCACTAATATACAAGGCAGTATTTACTGAAAACACACGGACGAGTATCGCGCGCCGGCCCGCTGCGGCTTCGAAGGTGACGGAAGATAATTTCTTGAGTTCATGATTGTGAATCATGTCATGCTATAGATTATTGGAATACTAATCACAGCAACAACAACATCATTGAGGAATTTTTAAATTTGTCGAAAAAAACAACAAACAGAATCAAGGATAAAGCCAAACATCACTACGAACCTTTTCACTATCTTTCCAGCAAACGTTCTAGTGTTTAATACTCGTCAAAAAATGTATTCTTCTCGAAGATGTCATTCAAAACTGACAAAATTGCTCGGCTCGGCAAAGAGCTCGAAGCAAATTGATAGTCGTTTTGCTCGAATGCTCGCTAGCACGCTCGCTTGGATGCTCGCTAAATAGCTCCTGTTTATCCTCCGCTAGAATGCTCATTACAAGTGAATGCGTAAGCCTATCAGCTGTCCAGTGTTGCGGAATTCGTTCGAAAGAGTCACCGCGGCCCTGGAACGCAAAGGACTTTAGAAGGAACACGGATGAGTTTTAGTCAGTAAGAGTCTGACACGCTTTTCCGCTCCACCCAGAGCGAAAGAAGTCATTTGATGATGTTCCATTCTTAAAAAAAAAAGTCTATCAGCGGTTTTACAGGAACACGATTAGCACTGGCGACGAGCAGCTCATCCCATTCCTCTTGATAATCCTTCCATTGAGTCCCTAGGCACTAACATATAAAGCAGTATCTACCTACCGACAACACGGAGTGTATCTCGCGCCGGACCGCTGCGGCTTGGAACGTTGCGGGAGATAAATTATTGGGTTCATGATTGTGAATCATGTGATGGAATAGATTAATGGCCGCTTGGGAGTGTGCTGGATTGTTGTCGGTTTGGTATTGAGCTTTTTTGGAACTGTTTTGACTGGGGATGATGCAGATGTGTAATGAAAAACTGCATTATGTACCTACACTCAAACTCAAATTATTTATTTCAATTATTTTTAACCATTTACAGGCACTTTTGAATTGTCAAGGTTGGTCAGTCAAAAGAGATGAAGATATTTGCACGTTCCAAAGCGTAGACCTGTATGGAGAAGAACGTGCAAGAAACTCCACGGACACTCTTTTAAATCATTTTTGATTTACAATGTTTTGATTACATCATTCTTGTTGAAATTAAACATACATATATGTGAGAACGATATAGAAAAAAATGCACGATAAAAGCGTCCGGAGTAGGAAAAACAACGATTCAAATAACAAATCATTAAAATAAACCATGGCAGCTGAGAGATGACCAGTCTCAACTGACGGCGTCCGTTCACGAACATGACGCACGCATCAGCACCATTCGGCTCAAACATATTGAAGGGAGCCAAATGATTCAACTGTTTTTTAATTGATAAAAAACCCATCTCAAATTAAAAAATATAACCCGAAGGTGTAGACCGAGTCACATACATGGCCATCTAGATTTTTTCACAATCTCCAGTTATGATCATCATTTCATCTTATGGAAATGATGACTTTAAAGCTTTACAAACAGGCCTCAGGGTCTCAGGGCTGCTTCTGCAAATGATCTAACTGGAAAACCCAATAAGAGCAGAGTTTTTTCAACGCCATAATCCCAATATCTCTAAAATATTGTTTAAATATCTGTCAACACTTCGCGTCATGTAGCTTTTAGCCGTACACTGTGGCAATCTTTTAGGCCAGCAATTACCAGCGGACAGCGAGCTTGTTGTGTATAAATTAAATTTAATTGTAACACCCTTAATTTTTTATACTGTTTTTCCAATTCAGCAATAATTCGTTTATAACTCCTTAACCTAAGCGGTCAAACCAACCTATCGACCCTATGTTTCTATCAAAAAAAGAGCACGAATAGTAAATAGATTCCAGCGCGACTATTCGTTTAGTTAACATACAACAGAGAGGGCTCAGTGATTTGTAGCGCAAAGATCCTCAGGTAAGTCCTTAAAAGGCTTCTGTCTGAAGAGACTACGTGGAAATATTTACGGAATATTTAATGTTTGATCACGAAAACCTTTGAAAATTGATACTCGGGCTCTGTAACGTACTCATATTGTAATAATAGGTAGGTCTTTGGACCTTTTCGTAGTACTGAGAGGTAACATGTTAATGAAATCTGCCCTAATCAATTCGGTTGGTTGATGAATTGGGATTGGATGAAAGGTCATGATTGTTTTATATATGCAAGTGGCTACAGAAAGTAGTGTTTAATATACATATATTTGTAGTTGCCGAGCATATGTCTCGAAAAAACTAAAATATGATTCACCGATTCTAATAATCAATTTGTTTGTTTTGTTGAATATTGGGGTGGCATGTGGCATAGAAAAAAAACGGTTACAATAACATCAATTTTAGATGATAAATATACTGTTTGTTGGGTTATCTAGTTCTTTTATATTAATTATGGCGAGTATGTCACAGGGGAAGTTGACTCACACGGTCAGCTAGGAAACATCGGCCTCATCTAGTTTTAAGATAATCCAAAAAGATTGCCGTGTAAAAGTGTTTTGTTTAATAAATATCACTTATAATATATCATTTACCAAATTACAGTCTGTCTGACAAACACATAAACACAACAGAATGTACGTACAACATATAACTATTCTTTGCAGTTAAAAGCCACGTTTCATTAAAATACTAATCACTAAACTTAACTAAGGCCCGTCCAGATTTAAACGGAAAATTCCAAAAAGCAGTTTTTTGCTCAATCTTAAAATACTAGCAAAAAATCCAAGGACTGTAAAAAGTTCCAAAGGGGTGAGATATTCCACTCCCGGGTCCGGATTCTTCCGATAAATATCTTTGTTGATCAATAGACATTCTAAATAGAACGTCTTACAAAAGGCTCATTTACAAGAGGATAGATTCTCGCTTTAAATGGGCTAGTAAAAATAAACAGGCAAACGCAAGACTCGCTTCGGTTTACTCCATTAGAAGCATTTTACTGCGAGTTTTCACCCACACGAGGCGATACTTTTTAGTTATCGGGGAGAAACTTTCAAAAGTGGCCTGAATTTTTGACGCAAAGACCAGAAATTGTGAAATTTTACATCCAATAAAACCACTCCGATGATCTCCATCAGCGCTTAAAAGGAACCCCGTGACCTCTCGGGGGACCACTCCGGAACTCCCTCTATGCTACGCATGTTGGGGCACATTCCTAGGCAAGCTTTCAAGGGATATCCCCTGAACGAGGCGACACGTATAATTATGTAATGGTCAAGTAGTTATTTATCAAAGTGCAAAAACGCAAAGAAACTGCATTGCCGTTCACCGTTGTTCTTTCCTTGTTGTTCTGTATGGTGTCGGACGTAAAAGAATAGCACAATCCCATCACTTCCCGTGGGTGTCGTAAGAGGCGACTAAGGGACTCGCCAAAGTATGGGCAGCAGCATTCTCTGTGCATTGCAACAGCTACACTGCGATGGGCAACCCCCCCTTTGGGGAAGCCCTATGTCCGGCAGTGGACGTCTTTCGGCTGATATGATGATTAACCGTTGAAATACAGCCAGTGTTCTGAACAATTTTCCCATTGACAGCGAAGTTGATTTGACGAATTTATTTATCTTTAATTTTTTCGAGACTGACGACAAGGGGCCGAGAGTGGACTAAACGGAAATTTGTATGAATTAGTAGTAAGCTTTTAATACTTTCGATGAAGCCCAAAGCGAGATATTGCATGAACTTGTGTAAACGAGCCTTTACTCTTTCGTTGAGTATTCTTCAAAGGATTGCTGAAACATTTTCTAGAAAAACTTATCGAGTCGGATATTTTCAGTGTCGGTATTGATTGCTCAGTAATTTGGTTATAGGGGTCGAATGGTTTCGATTCTCGGGAAAAATTGAAATTCAGCAGCATCTGGTTTGACTGGGGGTCAATTTAAATCTATGTAGTTGGAAAATGTGCATTTTTCTTCCAGGCTTTGGCAATGTCTTTGTCATGTACAGACGCCAGAACATCAAGCTACCCGAAACTGTCAAATATTCCAAATCAACCTTGAACCTAAAAGCAATAAAGTTGAAAATGTATTAAAGAAATTTGACAGATTGTTGTCGCTTGATGTGCTGACGCCTGTACATATCGACAGACTTTCTTTTTTTTGTGTTTCTTTGATTTAAGCCTATGTCATAAGTATGGTAATTATGGCATTTTCTGATTAGTATTTTTTATTATCGATACGTTTGACCACAATCTCACCTGATGGTAAGCGATGATGTGGTCGACGATGGAGCACGCTTGCCTAGAACAAACCTATTAATTCTTGACTTATAAGAGCCCAGATAATGTTACGCACCAGAATGAATGCCGGGTGCATGACGAAATTAGTTACTACTAGTGCCATCTAGTATCGAGTAGCAGAAGTAGTAGAGTCAAGTACCTTCTAGTATTTTCTACGCTAGAACCTTCCCGGGTTCTCGACATCTGGTCAGTTGGGACCGGCATTTAGGCGAACTTTCCAGATGTTTCGACAATAGAAGGTTCTTAAATTAACTGACCTATATAAGGCCCGCATAGATGGCGACCGAGTCAGTATTGGATTTGCGATACAAGCGAATACTTTGGAAGCGATCTTCAAGTGCGATTAAAGTGATCAGTGGTGAAGTTGTGTTTTACAATTAGTGAGTTTAAAGTTGTAATAAGTGTTATTAATTTACAGTGTCATTTTGGTTATTAAATCGGCTATTTTTATTGTCACGAACCCCAAGCTCGTAACAATACATTTTAGCATTGTGTAGTTTTAGCATACAGTGAAAACGTTCAAAATCAAGTTAACTTTGCGCCTTAGTAAATAGAAAGAATTCTAGAAACAGGAGCTAAATAATAAATAAGCATTTCCTCAACAACCACTTTGCAAAACTTAACGAAGTCAAAATGGCTTCCTAACTTTTTTTAATCTCGTCCAAACTTACAACAACAAAAAAAACAACAGAATTCAAGTACAACTAACTCCATCTTGTAAAACAGAAAATCTTATTTTTTATCGACACAACTTTTATAGCCATTTCGCTTTAAATCTCGGCGACTTGGCATCACTTGGCTACTTTGGCAAGTCGTCCAAGTTTACCGTTGAAAACTTGGCTATACACCGGAATTCTTAGCCAACTTTTGAAACTTTTAAAACTTTACTTGGAGTCCAAACAGGTGAGGTAAGTTTGTATTGTTTTTTATGGTTCCGTACTCAAAGGGTAAAAACGGGACCCTATTACTAAGACTCCACTGTCCGTCTGTCTCTCACCAGGCTGTATCTCATGAACCGTCATAGCTAGACAGTTGAAATTTTCACAGATGATGTATTTCTTTTGCCGCTTTAACAATAATAAAAAATAAACGTTACATAACATTACAAATAAAAGCCAAAAGAAACACGTTCTTTACGAAACCGGTTTTTATTTTTTTGAAACTTTATTTGAAGTGTTGTTTTTTTAGGGTTCTGTATCTCAAGAGTAACTGGCGGAAGACTTAGTCTACACTATCCGTCTGTATGTCTGTCTGTCAGTGTGCTGTATCACAAGAACCGTAATGGGTAGACAGTTGAATCTTTCGAAAATCTTTAAAAATAAAAGATAATAATATAATTAACTAAACATTTTATCTTTTATTTCATTAAATATTTAAGAAGAGAGACTTTGATTCTGAATTTATTTAATTTTAGCCGTATCAGGATCGTGATTTTTCGGTTTATCTTACGGAACCTGTCTCCTGCGAGTTCGACTCGCACTTAACAAATTTTTTTTTGTATAAAATATACAAATTTAGTTAGAACTGCGGTTTAGCCACGAGTTATTCGGAGTGTTTTTAAAACAATGAAGTGGGGTGTTGTGGGATCAAAACAAGCAAATTAGAATTTTACAGGACAGTTGATAATTTATTTTGACTAAACTGGCTCATCCTGCGGTTTAGCCCACTTTAACTCGGGAAATTATTAAAACGGAAGGAAACTATAGAAAAAATGCTGTCAATCTCGTTCGAAAACTCTTCTGCGAAAAAGTTCTTAGCTAATCAAATCGGTCCATTATTTCAAGAATAATGCGAGTATATACCTAGTGTTTTTTATTATATATAGGCACGCGTTTGACCACTATCTCACCTGATGGTAAGCGAGAATGTGGCCGAAGATAGAGCCCACTTGCCTAGAAGTAACCTATTCACTCTTGACTTAAAAACTCCCAGGTTGTAGCCGCATAGGCGATAATAGTATGCTATCCTGATGTACAAGCTAATATTACTGTAAATTTTAAAAATGCCTTAACTACGTAATTGTGGTTGCGAGGAAGACTAAAAACATCCATTCATCCTCCCAAACATTCGCGTTTATAATAATAGTAGGAAAACTGTATGAAAAATTCGACCTAAACCATAAAATAAAAGAATAAGAAGAATTACTTATTGTCTTCAATAACAATATTCTTGAAGTTCCATAAAACTCTCTGGAACTGAAAGCAAGTGAATTTCTCAAGCATCGTCGTAGACTATTATTACCGAAATAAGGTATTTAATACAAGAAATATTTTTAATAAAACTAGTACAATTCTCTCTACAGTAAACTTATTACGCAGGATGGTCTGCAAAGAAATAGCTCGGAAATTCTTCATCCGTTTCTCTGAAAAGGAAAGTTAAATGACAAAGAAATTAAAAAAAACTAAGTGTCATAACCAGTGGTCGGAATTAGGTAGAGTTATTTATGTACTTGCATCGAAATGTTGATATTAATATGGATCTTCTCGGGATTTCTAATAGACAATCCCGTGTGGCCAATAATATTACAAATAAATAATAATAAAAACCTCAGAGCTGTGTGAATGAGTTAACCGATTTATTGCTAATAGAAAATTTGAATGCGTGTACACGCGCGTGTAGAAAGAATCAAAATCTAGTATATTTCGTTAAGCGGGGAGTGCTATTGTTTTCTTCTGTTCATGTTGTACGAACTACAAATGTGTCAACATCGCGCGTGTGCGCATTGGAATTTTGCAACTTCGGACATCCGATATCTTTGATGTAAATTAGGCAACGTCTCGCGTGCAGTGGTTTAAATTGTGTAAAAGTAAATAGCATTTGATTTAATAAACCACGGGATTTTTCTGCTCTTTAAAATTAATCTCGGGATTTGAGGCATATCCACTTTATTCTTTCGCTGTATGAAATCAGTGTAAGTACATAAATAACTCTACCTAATTCCGACCTCTGGTCATAACGTTTTTTACACTTCTGAGAAATACACTATTACAATACCTGAAAAGTAATAATAATAATCTTAATCGGTAAGATTATTACCTATATATAATATTTTTTAATTTATTATTTAAGCATATGTATGTATTTTATTAGTACCTATTATAATTATTATTTGTATATTCTTTCCGAAATGTTAAAAAGTCTATTTAAAATTTTATTTTTATTTATTGTACACCTACCACAGTATAATCTTTATAACCCAAACGTTGACTGGTAGAGAATGCTTTGATGCATTAAGTCCGCCCATGTACCACTATTGTACATAAAGTTTACATAAATAAAAGTAATTTGTTATCCAGGAAATACACCTTGATTTCAAATCAGTTACAATTGTCAAATACAAACGTTTTACCTTAATTCCCGAACCTCCTTTATTAAGTCGGTTAACCATTTTAAAAAGCCCGCAAAAGTGACTGAAAACGAACTACTCTTCCAATTTCAAGCGCAAATCCATCGCAAACTCAAATATCCAACTCGAGCTGGTTTGTCGTTCATATTCCTATTTGTGTTATATTCGCAGCCTCTGAGCTATGCGTTCGTGTATATATTGTATGTAATATAGCCATGTTTATGAAGTATTCAGTGTAATGAAATACAAGCGAACTCTTGTTGCCAGCGACGCGAGTAGGGTGGATGTGAATTGTGTAGAAGGATTTTAAAGTCCCATTTACAAAATATGTTTGTGAATCAGTTTACTAACACAGTTTATCTGTAATTACATAAAAATGACTTACGTTACTCACTGACTAAGTGAGTGACTGACAGACAACGTACAGCCGAAACTACTGGTCGTAGAAAGCTAAAATTTGGCATGCAGGTTCCTTCAGGAGCATAGGGGAGCACTAAAAGAGGATTTTTTGAAATTCTTGCGGAAAAATTGAGATATCGGGTGTCCAATAAAAATGCCTGGCCTTACTGCCTGAGAAATGGATACCCCTAGGCAAGAATTATTTCAGATTACCCGAACTAACTGTCAAAGATCTACAAATAGCTACTAGGACCAACAGTTCAACGTGCTTTGAGTTGTCGTTTGATGGTCATCCATCCACGAACCAAACTCGTCAAACCAGGCTTAACCGTGAAGAAGTAATTATGCCTTTCTATTTTTGTCTGTCAATAGGTAATTTTGTTGATTGTCCACAATTGTTCATAATCTTGTATTATTTAACAAAAAATACTAGGAGAATGTCTCAGTCTCCATTCAAAGGCATGGCAACCACGTCACCTGCAAAGCAATGACCTGTTTCATATTATTTGATTTGTCTCAAGCCGCGGGCTGGAATGAACAAAATACTGCCTCACTGAACAGTAACTTGTTTTGTTTGTAATTCGACGTTGGTAAGTCTATCGTGAAAATTTTGTATGGAACTAGGATTTTGGGAGAGGTTTCTGAGGTACCCTTAATACCGCTTCTAATAACAATTTTATATACTACTAGAAACTAAGAGATTAATTTTTGTTGGGCGCCAATAACCCCACATCGGGCCTATGTTGGGTGCCAAGAATCTTTCATTGGCCCCACGTCGGGCTCCAATAACACAATATTGGCCACATGTTGGGCGCCAGTAAATCAACATTGACCACAACTTAAGCGACAAAGCTAGGTTCTTGGCCCAACGAAACTCATCTTTAAGTATATACAAAACAAGTGATAACGCACCACGAAGTCGATGAAATAGTGTATTTAACTGACTTACTCATAATTTTAACTTTCACAAGTTAAAATTATGAGTAAATTAAAAAGCGAAGTAAGGCTACATCGAGGACAAGAAATAGCTCAATACGTAAAAAAACCACAATCCTTTAGGTACTTTGTTTCCAGTGCAGGTGCCCATTGAACGTTTACGCTGCAATAATGTCTCGTCAACCGTCGCTGTAACCCCAGCCTAACCTTTTCGTTTTCGTCTTTTCGTTAAAAACCTTATTGATTTATTTGATGTGATTCTACTCAATATTCCCAACAGTATGAAACCTTCAGCCCTCTTTATTTTATTTATTTACATCATTAATCCATTTCGTACCCAAGGACCATTTTTTCCGATAAGCAAAACAAATGTACGTGAAAATGTAGTGTTTTATGAAAAAGGTTCGACCTTCGATGTATCAACGTCGATGTAGCACTTACAGGGTGTGACAGGCGACTCGCTATCTCAGATAAGCCTGTATAGTCTCTTAGGAAAATGTATTGTGAACATACTTTACATAAGAGCAGTTTAAAAATTGAATCCATCTACGCTGCTTGAACATTGAGCTCATTGAGTTGAGAATTAATATATTAAAGTGGTACAATTTTTTGTTTGGTAACACGATTGTTGAAGGTAAAATAAGATTTCATTAAAAACACCCTTAAAGAGAGTAACATACATGATAAGTACACGGCCGTGGAAGTAAAACCCATCACTTCGCATGGGTGTCGTAAAAGGCGACTAAGGGACTCACTAGAGAATGGGCAGCAGCATTCTCTGTGCATTGCAACAGCTACACTGCGATCGCCAACCCACCTGCCAAGCGTGGCGATTAAGGCAAACCCCCGCCTACCCCGTGGCGGAGGTCAATGTCCTGCAGTGGACGTCTTTTGGCTGATATGATGATGATGATGATGAGAGTAAAACCACGGAATTTAGCTGTATTAATACAACGAAATGTTGACTATAGTAGGCGCCAGATAATCGTGGAATAACGGTCATTGACCCACCTACAATTATTGACATTTTTAATTTGAAAAACGGAATTAATGACACAAAGCTGTCCCGAATCATCATCTCTCGTGATCCTTAACATTGTCTAATAATGAAAAACGATTCATATTTAATTATTCAGGTACCTATGAACAGTTATTAGGGAAAGGTCAATATACTTTATTCCACATTTATCTGGCGCCTACTATAAAACATTTTAATATCACGCTTTTCTCAACTGTATAGGGTTCGGCTTGCAATCTAACTCGTACCACTATTATACATGGAGCGGCTGCCTATCTGACCTCCAAATCCCAGTAACTGGGTAACAAGATAACTCTTATGAAGCCTGCTGATTTTTGAAGTGAAAACTTCTTTAGGCGCGTTGAGCACTTTTTGGGTGAACAAAAATCATGGAACTCGCATCATCGTCACCGAACGCTTACTTTTCATTTCTATCGGTAGTCCCCAAAGACTGCCCCGCATATTTTTTTTTGACACGTTCATTAGATATGTGTCGAAATATCGAGTAGATAAGCAAAAAATACATTGCTAGTCTTTCTTTAATTAGTTTAACACCTTTAAATTTTGACGCACATTGACTGTCCTTCGACATTATAAAATCTAATAATTACTTTGATAACAAGAACAACCAACATTCATCAAAAACCTTGGACAACTTATTTACTCCGGCCACTACCCCAAAAAGGTCGCCAAAGATCAACGAGAATTTCAAACAAATTCTCACATTATTATTGAGTCAAAAGCCACCACAACACGGGACCCGAACCCCGGACCCCATGTCCCACCGCAATACTATCACTTCATCTTCCTACCCTCGAATTAATCACGGCTAGTCTGACCCGCGGAGCATATTAGTTGACCCGCAATGGCTGGGCGATAATCTCTAACCTCCAAGTGTGAAATAAAATTGGGCGTGTCCGTTTGTATGTCCGCAAAATTTCGGGGTTTTGATGCGGTTTTTACTGTCAGGGAATTAAGGCTTTTATCTAAAATCTTACATTTATTAAGTGTCAGACTACGGTTATGCGTGTTCTGTCATTAATTAATTAGGTAAGGATTTTAGATATGTTCTAGAACAATATTATGGAATATGCATGAAAAAATAATTACTATCTCACACCAGTTTTTTTCAAAAAATATACGAAAATACAATACTAAAAGTGAAAAGAATCAAAATTAGTAAAAGAAACTAGATATAACTATTTTAAACAAAAATATCCGTTCCTCTCGCGATAACGCCTTTTTCTATGGTAGTTGATATCGTCATGTTATTTGAAGTCAGAGTTGATATCAGACTTCTCTATCTAATGGTCAACTTCAAAGCTTTATAACTTCATCGCTTTTTTTTTAAGGATGGGAATTCATCAAATCGCTACTTGCGCTCTGGGTGGAGTGGAAGGGCGTGTCAGACTCTCACTGACTAAAACCCATCCGTGTTCCTCCAAAAGCCCTTTGCGTTCCAGGGCCGCGGTGATTCTTTCGAACAAATTCCGCAACCCTGGCAGGCTCTGGCCCCAGCCAGCACCGTCTTCTATGCTGACATCTCTTGAGGCGCGCCTGGAACACAACGCGCCATCGACCCGGGCTTGGTGGTGAGCACACAGCGAGCCACCTACGATTGGCGTCCGCAGGCCCGCGCCTACGGTGGCTGGGGATCGCGCTGCGACTCCCGACGCCCGGGGCGTCTTCTTCTGTAGAAATTCCGCAACCCTGGAGAATTGTCCCCTCAGGAGTCTGTTCCTTATTAATGAAAGTAAGCTAACTCATCTCCTGAAGAAGATACATGGTAGGATATTTATAAATTAACTAGTGGCCTGCCCCGGCTTCGCCCGAATTTATTTTCATTCAACATTTTCTTTTTCTCGCCCGGACAATAACGAATACCACAAAAAAAGAATGATCCAATTTGGTTCAGTCGTTACGAAGTTATGCGCGTACATACATTTCGGCGATTCATTTTATTTATATAGATAGACTAATGGTCCCGACAGACGTTGTCCTGTCCGAACGTTTGCTTTGTGTCTGACGAAAAATTATAGAAATTGATTGATTGCCAGCTGTGAATCTAAACCATTCTCGAATCCCCGTGAACACACACAAAAAAAAATCATCAACATCGGTCCAGCCGTTTAGGTGGAGTTCAGTGACATACACACGTGCACAAAAAATATATATATTAAGATTTGTAAAATTTCATCGGGCACACCGACTTGTGCATAATACATTCACTTCAATAGACCTTAACAAAGTCCCGATGTATTGAAATGTCACACACATTAGTAGATTGAACTCGAGCGAAGCACGGTCGTGCTGCCAGTGTTTCATAAACTAAATAATCGTAGAGCGAACTTTTTGGTCTATTATCCCCGAGCTGGTGCTTTGTTTCTGGTCGTTTTGGGGAGATTTTAATGAGCGTTTGTGTTAGAAATAAATGTTGAATTTATTTAGATGTAGTACTGGGTTTTAGACCGGCCGCTCTCAGGAAACTAATGATATTCACCCGCATCTGGTTGGACTAGAATTTTGAGTTAGTTGGAAGGGTAAATTCGAATACAAATCATGAGATATATGAGTTTTGCTCGTTCAAAATATGATAAACACAGAGAAATCTAGCCATTTCTTTGTTTTAATTTTTATTAGGAATACGTCTTCCCATTTGCAGTTATTGCGGCATAGTAAACCGCGAATATTATTTATTTTATTACAAAACTAGCTTAAGCCCGCGACTTCGTACGCGCATATCCCATTTTTCCCGTTCCCGTAGGAATTTCGGGACGGGAATTATACACCGAAACTATCCTCATGAATAACCCCATCCATGGTGAAAACCGCATGAAAATCGGTGCAGTAGTTTTTGAGTTTATCGCGAACAGACAGACAGACGCGGCGGAGGACTTTGTTTTATAATATGTTGTGATAGCGATTGAATAGCATGAAATCGCTGGTCTAAGGTTCGATTCTAGAGTCAGGCAAAATGGTTTTTGGTTTGACACAAATGTAATTTCTCAGTAGGTACCTCTATTCTATTATATAGTCGCCAACTCGATTCCATCAATAAAAAAACTTTTTACTAGAAAATACAACCGACATAAAAAAAACACTACGAAGTATAAAATAACTTTTATTTCGGAAGTCGTTGTTTTTGTTTGTTTCTTCGTATTTTAACAACGACTACTTTGTAGTGTTTCTGAAAAATATAATTTTTCAAATCGGACGGAGTTATGAGTTATATACAAAAAAAAACCATACAACCGAATTGAGAATCCCTTTCTTTTTCGAAGTCGGTTAATAAAAAAGACTAATGCTGTATTTTTGCCTGCCTGTTTGACGATATTTAGCTCGCCCCTTATTACAATTTACTGACATGGAATGTCGAGATTTAAACATAGCTGGAGAATTGATTGTTCTGAGTGTACTTCTGCCTAACCTTTAAGAAAATACAGTCGTAAAACTATGTAGCGCTTCTATAGTAATCATTCTCTTCAAACACGAAAGTAACGCTATATTCACCCTCGCTTGAAAATAGCATGTGTGTTTAGAATCCACTGTAACAACACCCCCAAGAAAAAAGCCATACGATCCCCAGAACCAGGTCACTCGAACCGCTAAATAACCGCGACCCAGATGCAAGCTAAGCAGCACAGAAAGTACAGCAAAAAATCTTCTATAACCTAGATACACGACCATTAGAACACAGAACATGGAATCTATCAGAGGTCAAGAATATTAGCGCCCGCACAATCAGTTCTGAGCACAGGTTCCGACTTTCAAAAACAATTAACCACAGTTTTTTATGATTACGAGTTTTTATGTAACTCGTCTTGTTAGTTAGTATGTATTGGTCACATCTTACAACTGAGTTTTATAACAGCTATCCCTAATCGATTGAGCTGAAACTTGGATGACAATGCACGGATGGCTAATTGGGAATCAGGCCTACACCAAAGGGGGGAGCAGGGTTACCATAATTGCCACGCTTGGCAGGCGGATTGGCGATCCCAGTGTAGCTATTGAAATGCAAAAGAGAGAGAATGCTGCTGCCTATTCTCTGATGAGAACAGAAAAAAAATAGTTTAAATATGTTTTATATAGTGTTAGTATTATATGTTTGTATATTTCTAAATATAAAAAAATATAATACTAACAGTGAAAATTGAATCAAAATTGACCGAAAAACAAACGAGATATAACTGTTTTAAACAAATATATCTGCTCCTCTCGCGAAAAAGCAGTTTAGTATGACAGCAATATACACAGCATAGTATTTGACGTCAGAGTTGGTATCGGATTTCTCTTTCTAATTGTCAACTTTGAAGCTTTACAACTTTTTCAGTGATAAAGGTATTTTAAAAATTATTTCATAAATGTTTACTAGCCTTTATTGCCAATAAGTACTTTATTTTGCAAATAAAAAAGTTACCTGCATATTCCCTATTGACATTATTGTTACATTATTTTTATGCACCCCCATGAAATGTTTTTAATACAAAAATAAAAAGTTTTTTTTCCATCTTTCCTAATGGTAAGCGATGGATGAGATCTACGATGGGACGAGCTTGCACTGAAGATACCTGTTCACTATTGCTTTGAAGGCGATCGGATAGGGAGCAGTTCAGAGAATTCCACACTTTCGCTGTGCGCATATTGTCAATGTACAAGCGTTTGAATTGTCACCGGCAGTTAATTCCTATGACTGAACGGTGAAATTCACGCTTGGTTTGTATGGAACAGTTCCACAATGCCGTCCAGCAGTGGTCGCCGAGGCATCGTTGCTCTGTGATATTAAATGACAAACATTTCCTTTAAACTCGTAATTTACAACGAGACGTTTCCGTGGTTTCCTTCCGATGCTGTTCTACGGTAAAATTTATGGTCCTACATTCTTTGTTTAGTTTTTCGTTAGAATTTTTGCGCTCAGGAAGTGGGGACGATTGTTACAGGGGTTTATCACTGACTTTCCTTTAAACTGGGTTTATTATTGTGGTTTTATCTTTGTCTGCTTTGTGGTTTCTTTTTTGGTTCCTGGTTACGCGAGTGGAATAGTTTTTTAGTGGTATTTATATTTTTGTAATGCGTTTAATGTGGTAGAAAAGATAAATTAAACATGGTTATTTGGGTTTATCGTAGACTTTACAAGTATTTTTCAATGGAGAGATATTTTCATGTCTAGAATTATTGCAGTGGAAATAAGTTTTAATTTCTGGACTGCCTTTGTTGGGCTAGCAAGCTTTTTTTTCGCGATTTCAGTGTTGGTTCCATAGTAAAAGTTGCTCATAATGATGATTATATTGACCCCTTAAGAGGTATTGCGTTTATTCTGTTACACGTTGTATACTATCTATATACTATACTAATATAATAAAGCTGAAGAGTCTGTTGGTTTGTTTGTTTGAACGCGCTAATCTCTGGAACTGTAAGTCGGATTTGGAAAATTATTTATGTATATGATAGCCACATTCATGAGGATTGCTATATTAATACGGGAACGGGAAATTCCTACAGGAATGGCGAAAAAACGGGATAAGCGCGAACAAAGTCGTGGGCAAAAGCTAGGATTTAATAAATCTGACTTGTTTTTTTCCAATGACTAGCCGGAAAAAGCCGGAGAACCAGTGTTTTACACGGACTGACTGGTTATCTGACCCTCAGCCTAATTTGAATATGACTTATGACTTTTTTTGACTTTTGACTTCGACAACCCAGTAACTGAGTAATACGTCTTAAGTAATACTGGGAACGGTTAATTATGATGTACATATTTTGTGTGTAAGTGGGACGGAATTTGTTCGAAAGAGTCACTGCAGCCCTGGAACGCAACACCTCCTTCTGCGAAGCAGTAATGCTAGCGAAGGAGGAGGCGGACCGCGCGAGGGAAAGGCAAGGCCTTCGTCCCAACCGCCGCAACAGGAGAAGACGCCCCGGGCGTCGGGAGTCGCAGGGCGATCCCCGGCCACCGTAGGCGCGGGCCTGCGGACGGCGAGCGTTGGGTGGCTCGCTGTCCGATCACCACCAGGCCCGGGTCGATGGCGCGTTGTGTTTCACGCGCGCCTCAAAGAGATGTCAGCATAGAAGACGGGGCCCGCTAGGGCCAGAGCCTGCCAGGGTTGCGGAATTTGTTCGAAAGAGTCACCGCGGCCCTGGAACGCAAAGGGCTTTAGAAGGAACACGGATGGGTTTTAGTCAGTAATAGTCTGACACGCCCTTCTGCTCCACCCAGAGCGGAAGAAGTCATTTGATGATTTCCCATCCTTAAAAAAAAAAAAAAAAGTAGAAAGGTATACTTACCATACAACACCAAACATTTGAACCAAAAGTTACTTGTTACAATTTCAGGCCGAAATAACTTCACAGCATCAATTCGCCCATCGAACGAGAATCCGCGTCAGAGATGCATGAAATGCTTCGTACGGTAACACGAGAAACGTGTGAATGATGCTTATTATGATATACAGGCCTCGGGTCAGTATACTCATGTGTGTAGGGCTGTCAAAATCGTGTACAGTTTGGGGTGGTTTTTGAAATAAAGAAAGAGAGAATAAAATTTATTTAGCACAAGTACATGAAACACGCACGGTAAAAATAACAAGAAAAAGGTAGTTATGCCAAAAACTAAGTGTGCGTCTCACGGCTGCACTAAAAAGGTCCATTTCAGCGATATGTCAGACAGACTGATGCTGTCTGACGCTGGTTTTCTAATGAATCTTTTAAAGGACGAGTGGCGGTTCATTTGAATAAAGAAAATACATTAATTTGGAGGCTTCCGGCGAATAGGACCGCAATTAACTGGGACCGCAGTCCCAGTTGCCGGATCGTTTCAATTTTAATATTTTACTTCCGGTGACTGAGACCACCCATAAATGAATAACTAAAATCTATTGTTTAAAAACTGTACAGTCATACGATACATGTTTACAACATGAAAACAAAAAAAAAAACAAAAACATTTTTATCCAAAAGCGTTAATATTTTTTAATATTTATAATTAAGTTTAAATATATACTTGTTATTGTCGCAGATCATATTTTGATCAAGTTACAATCTGACACTGACCTGCAAATTGCAAAAAAACACAACAAAAATTGAATTTCTTGGGCTACCACCACGGATCCCCCTTAAGCGACGATATCCGTAAAAGTTCTTAAAACCAATCGAAACAATGATAAATAAAAGTGACCCTTGCATCGTCTATCTCACACGAAACTTTCTAACTAACCTCAGGGACTCAGGGGTGACAGTTGATGAAGTGTTAGTCTTTTTGTACATGGCAACACTGAAGCTCGTTAGTGCTTTGTTTAACGTTCAGGTTTATCTAAAATTCTGAGGCAGTCTTTGTGTCGTACATTGAATTTTGAATTGATTGGATTTGAAAGATGGACAAACCAACATACTTTTGGGGCTCCGAACATCTGAAAAACGGAACCCTTATAGGATCTCTCGGTTGCCTGTCTGTCTGTCACAGCCAATTTTCTTCGAATCTACTAGACCGATTCTGTTGAAATTTGGTGCACATAT
Organism: Mamestra configurata; assembly: GCA_002192655.3. Classification (NCBI taxonomy): domain Eukaryota; kingdom Metazoa; phylum Arthropoda; class Insecta; order Lepidoptera; family Noctuidae; genus Mamestra; species Mamestra configurata. Next base: position 91,508 of record NDFZ01004772.1, read on the forward strand.
TCATTTCTGTGACCTAATCACGAACGCGTAACGATAATAAATAAATTTAGAATAAATTTCAAAAAAAGTTTTTTAAACTATACCATGTATATAACTATAACTATGCCATATTTCAAATAAAAAGGCTTACTGTGGGGGTTCTAATTATATTTTTTTCATAATTTTACAATAAATAGTTTTGAAGTTATTCAAGAAATTAGATGATAAATGACGATGATAATATGCTTGCCTGCATAATGTGCGTTTAATACAAGATTTAAATTTTGTTTCATTTAGTTCTAATATCTGGAGAGGTACTCCATGAAAGATGTGGCTACTTTAGCAAGTCTGAAACCTGGTTGAACTAGTTGGTTCCTATTTCTAGTGACATAGTTATGTCTGTCTACTCGTTTATTCAAAAGATGCAGATTCTTTCTAATGTACATGATGTTTTCATAGATATACTGACAAGGTACCTACCGTCATGATATTAATGTTCTTAAACAGTTCCCTTAGATAATCGCGCTGGCGGAGATTGTTAATGGCTCTTTTCTGCAAAACAAATATTGAATCAATGTCTGCAGTCCGTCCCCATAGTAAGATACCGTAAGACATGATACTATGAAAGTAACTAAAATAGACTAGTCTCGCGGTATCAACATCTGTAAATTGGCGGATTTTCCTAACAGCATATGCTGCTGAGCTTAGCCGTCCTACAAGAGATGATAAATGAGGATCCCATTCTAGCCTAGAGTCAAGCAAAGGTAAGGCAAACCTCACCAAATTAGCAGTGAACCAATTTTGGACCTGCAGAAAGGCGTTATTTACTTCGTCAACATTATTACTACGTCTATTTATTTTAAAAATCAAAGTTGTGTCATCGACAAACAAGACCATGTTTAGCTTGTTTTGCAGTAAATGGGGTAAATCATTTATGTAAACTAAAAATAAGAAAGGACCCAAAATTGAGCCCTGGGGGACGCCCATTTTCACGATTAATCCCGAGGGATTGACACCGTTCATTTGAACTAAGTGTTGTCTATCATTCAAATAAGATTTGACTAAAAAATCTTCTTTGAAATCTTATTTGAATACGGACTAGGCAAACGCCTAGTCGGTAATGCTCGAGCTTCAGCAGTAATGTTTCGTGATTAACGCGATCAAACGCTTTAACAGGTCGCAAAAGATACCTATGGCATCTTGCGCCTCTTCCCACGCATTGAAAATCTGTTTTAGTAAAGTTACACCAGCGTCAGTTGTGCAACGTCCTTTGGTGAAACCATACTATTTATCGTGCAAGATGTTATTCGTGTTAGGATTTTGTTTGTATGGATGATTAAATTTCAAATTAATAAACGTTGATCCTTCAAAACCCTACCCCGCAGCTTGGAAAGACGGTGAGTTTTCTGTTATAAAAAAAATCTTAAAACTGTTTCTATAACCCAAATAGAACCCACCAAGAGTCCAAAAACAAGAACAAACCCTAGAGCTTAAAAATAATAACCCATTTTACGTGCTCTCCCAAAAAAAAAACATTCATCACACCAACCCACCCAGAATTTAATAAACTCACTTTATTTCATTTAAAATCCAATTTTCATTTTCATTTCTCACCGACAACCCTATACCTGACCTCTTGCATTCTTTATGCGTCCGCCGCGTATCGTGTCGGAAGCTCTTTTAGCTAAAAAACACCTTTTGACAGGGATTTATGTAACCCAAGCTTCATTACAGCGGGTAGCCTACATTTTCCGACTACCCGCACAGGTGGGTTAAAAATGCATTTCAGTTAGATGTGTGAAAAGACTTTAATGGAGAAAAATAATCTGGTATGTCAGGAAAAGGGTTCTCTGTTCGTGCGGATGTATTTTTAATTGTTTGGTTTGTGTTTATTATTTAAGAAAACGGGGAATAGGGAAGCATGTGTATGGGTTAATTTAGGAACAAGGGAATATTAAAGACAGGATGGATTGATTGTGTGGAAGATAATATGGCTTCAGGTGACAGTTTACATGTCGGTAAATAGTGATGATCTTTGGGCCCGTTCCCGCTTAGACGTACCATCTGTTAGAACGGAAGATGGCGAACGGACGTGCGTTTTCACACTTAGACGGACTGTCTGTTTAAACGGAAGACGGCGGACAACGATCGGCAGATTCATTCAAACTACATCCGATACGGGCGTTTAGACGGCTCTTTGCAGCGGCAAAACGTCGGCCTAAATACCCGGATCCGTCCGTTTTCTCGGATCCGTCTAAATGTGAACCGTATCATATAAATTGTACTGCCACTGGCATATTCGTCTCTTTAGTCGGATAGAGACAACAGACGGTCCGTCTAAGTGGGAACGGGCACTTTGGGAGTAGTTACACATAATGATAATTATGTTAAAGTAGCTTCATACAAGCCGGACAAGCAGTGGGCCCGTAAAATACAGGATTTAAGCCCTGAAACAGCGAGACGAAGCCGCGGCAGGCCGCAAAGGAAATGGCGGGACGACCTGGATGTCTTCCTTATGAATTGGAAGGAACAGGGCACAACACCGTGAGCATTGGAAGGAAGAGAGGGAGGCCTTTGCCCAGCAGTGGGACAGTACGGGCTAGTAGTAATAGTAATAGCTATATACAAAATAACAATGAACTAAACGAACGTTAGAGAAAATGTTGTTGTATCATAATAATAATAATTGTGTAATTATACAAGCTGAACTTTTAATGGTTGTTTTCCCGCAGCGGAATGAGTTTGTCTTGGTAATACAATCGATTTATGAAAAATAATAAATTTAAAATCAATGGCAGAATAACAATTATTGTGATAAATAAAACTCGAAAGCGACTTCGAACCAATTATTTACATCGCGATAGTTTCGCGCAGAGCGGCCGCGGTGGTCGTTGCCAACAACATAAAAGGATGCCGAGCGCGATGCGTGGGGCCTCACTTAATGCCGTATTACTACGCGCGAGAACTTATTTTGCTCTGAACATTATGAATCACTTACCTACGTCTCGTCTAGTGAGTTACTATTGTTCTTCACGCTTTCGAGTTACTCGAATATTTGTTTTATTTATTTGAAAACAATAACATTTTTATGTTTAACTTTATGTTTCGATCTTACTACTGATGGCTAATCGTTCTGCCGCGGGAAAAAACCATTAAAATTTCAGCGTGTATAATCTGATCACGTTTGCAGGTCAGACTTGGCTAGAGATTGAACACGATAGAGTGGCTTGAAAGAAAATAGGGAAAGAAAGAAAAAGATTGTATTTGCGCAGAGTATGACGCACACCATTAAACAAAAACGATTAGAAACAATTTAATAAGTTATGCAATACCAATAACAAAGAATGTGTTATTTTAGCATATAAGTTTTTATTGTAGAGCAACTATTCTTGTAATAAATGACATCATGTTTACTTCATATTTAAACATTACACAATAGTCATTTAATATAAAGTTTTTGAAGTGAAAACTTCTTTAAGCGCGTTGAGCACTTTTTGGGTGAACAAAATTGATCGAACTCGCGTCATCGTCACCGAACGCTTTCCATTAGCTATATGTATACTGTGTATATTTGTGTACTTTTTGGGTGAACAAAAATCATGGAAAACGCGTCATCGTCACCAGACGCTTTAGCTTTCGCTTAGTTTCACTTCTATCGGCTGTCCCCAAAGACTGCCCCGCATGATTTTTCACAAACCTCATTTAACCCACCCAAATAAATTGGAATAAAGACGGAAGGATTGATGCTTTCTGGAGACGGTTTACAGTTTAAAATTTTGAGACCCCTTCTTATTTCACCTGACGTTTTAGAGCCAGTCAGCAGCCATGCTTGTCAGACTTAAGCCCAGTGACAGTAACAGGGTTGCCCGTTAATCTAGCAACTTATAGCATAGCTTTAATGGTACGTTTCCTCCAGAAATGTGCGAGGATGCGTAGCGAGGGATGCGTTTGTAAAGAACCAATAGCATCGCTTCATTTACCTAGGTTCGCTCAGCGCAGCGATTCTATTGGTTCTTAACATGCACATGATCGATGAAACCGTAGCTTTAATGGTGCGTTTCCTCCAGAAATGTGCGAGGATGCGTAGCGAGGGATGCGTTGGTAATGAACCAATAGAATCGCTTCATTTACCTAGGTTCGCTAAGCGCAGCGATTCTATTGGTTCTTAACATACACATGAACGATGAAACCGTAGCTTCAATGGTGCATTTCCTCCAGAGATGTGCGAGGATGCGTCGCGAGGGATGCGTTGGTAAAGAACCAATAGAATCGCTTCATTAACCTAGGCTCGCTCAACGCAGCGATTCAATTGGTTCTTAACATACACATGAACGATGAAACCGTAGCTTCAATGGTGCATTTCCTCCAGAGATGTGCGAGGATGCGTAGCGAGGGCTGCGTTGGTAAAGAACCAATAGAATTTCTTAATTTACCTAGGCTCGCTCAGCGCAGCGATTCTATTGGTTCTTAACATACACATGAACGATGAAACCGTAGCTTTAATGGTGCATTTCCTCCAGAGATGAGCGAGGATGCGTAGCGAGGGATACTTGGTAAAGAACCAATAGAATCGCTTCATTTACCTAGGTTCGCTCAGCACAGCGATTCTATTGGTTCTTAACATACACATGATCGATGAAACCGTAGTTTTAATGGTGCATTTCCTCCAGAGATGAGCGAGGATGCGTAGCGAGGGATACTTGGTAAAGAACCAATAGAATCGCTTCATTTACCTAGGTTCGCTCAGCACAGCGATTCTATTGGTTCTTAACATATCATGAACAATGAAACGCAACCGTCAGATTTAACCAGGTAACTGGGTTGCAAAGGTCAGTTGTATTAGACATTAAGTATAAGAAATAATGTTAACTAGATGCAAATGCAAGATTTAATTATTGTACGTACGTCCATTGGACGTAGGCGTTGTGTTTCAAAGAAAATTACTAAGTAATGTTCTATATTACAGCAGCCTTTGTAATTTTCTTGCCAATTAGGTAAATAAGACGAGAATGTAGGTATGTACCTAGTTATCAGAATATAAAACTGAAACGGGGAGCTCAAAATGTACATCTATACTAATATTATAAAGAGGAAAGATTTGTATTTTTGTATGTAACGAATAAACTTAAAAAGTACTGGACCAATTTGAGAAATTCTTTCAGCAATGGATAGCTACATTATCAGCGAGTAACATAGACTATATTTTATCTTCGTACTGCCACGGAAACGGGAACTATGCGGGTGAAACCGCGTGACGTCGGCTAGTAATAAATATATTCGTAGGTAAAATATGGCTCTCAAAAATATATATGGTCCCAATTGAATAGATGGACAAATTTTAACACAGCGTTCAGTACGTGTGACCAAAGATACCCGGATCATACTCCAATCAGACCCAGCGGATGGGGTTTTACGTGCTTTCCGAGGTACGGGGCTATCACACTAGTGTTCCAAACTTTGGGCTGATCTTAAAGGAAAAATTCAATACCATTTTGCCCCACCCGGGTATCGCATTTAGGATATCAAGCTCAGCACTCGCGATTTGCAACCACTAGACAACTACGTGAAAAGGGGCATTGGCGTAACCAATAGCGAAGAGTAGCTCACCATAGCAAAGTTTACAGCTTTACAGCCCTGTGATTTCAGCGAGAATCCCAGTTTAGTTTCTAAATGCAATTCGATTTACATTTCAGCAACCGCAGACACGCTTTATCTCAATCCCTGGAGGAATGCAAATCGGGCTTTAGAGTGGGACAACAAGGAACATTCTATAAATAAGAAAGAGATAGACAAACGCTGTTAAAATCCTTTCAAATCATTTTTAGGAACGAATTTCGTTTCATGTCTCTGAAGCGACTTCTTCATTAAATGGTTAGTTGGAAACGATGTTATTATGAACGAGCTCTGCCACAGATTCGCTTGCGTAGAATTGCTTATTCAATTGAATACTGCTGTGTGTTTGGATGTGTTTTGCAAGATGTATGAGTAGAAGCTGTGGAAAGGAAACAGTGCAATGTGCAACAAACCAATGAGAGCCTTGTTTCCAGGTTTTACTATCACACGAAAACGGATGAATTGTAGACTTGAGCACTGATTGGTCGCCATTTTATGACAGTCAATTTCTCGGAATGACTTCGAAAGATTATAGACTATCAAATTTTGATGCGTAAAAAAGTATTCCAAATGATCAGTTGACAATTTATCGAGAGTTTACAATCTCTCAAGTTATTTTATAATCTTACGCAGTTTGCCATTTTCCGGTGACATAATTATATAACATAGATGTTGTTATTTGATAGCAAAGACCACCCAAGTATTTCGTTTTCTCAGGGCCAGAGCCTGCCGGGGTTGCGGAACTTATTCGAAAGAGTCACCGCGGGCCTGGAACGCAAAGGGCTTTAGAAGGAACACGGATGGGTTTTAGTCAGTAAGAGTCTGACACGCCCTTCCGCTCCACCCAGAGCGGAAGAAGTCATTTGATGATACCCATACTTAAAAAAAAGGGAACGGAAAAATGTCACATTATTACCTACCATCAGCGATTTTAATAAATACTTCCAAGCTTTTACAAAATCCGTATTTTTGCTGATATTCAGCATTGCAAGCTAAGTATAAATATTCATTCGGTATAATCGTGTGATTCCCGTCCCGGAGCGGAGTCGTGTCGTCGTCTTTACATAAGCGAGCAAAGCGCACATGAATTATTCAAAATACTTATATATTTTATATACTAAGGGTATTTGCAATATTCTGTGGTATTTTTCGGAGGTTTAAGAAGATTTTTGTAAAGGAAGTTTATAGATAGGGCAAATGGCTCCTTTGACTATCAAGTTTTTTTCTTTTGGCAAATCCTGGAATATAGACAGCCGGTCTGGAACAATACTCACCGTTTAAATTTTAGGGTCGTGTGCACGGAGTGAATTCGAAAAATCAAAATCAAAAATCATTTATTCAAATTAGGCTGGGTGGCTAAACGCCTGCCCGTCAGCACTTCCTAGTGTTTTAGCTGGGAAGAAGTGGCGCCAAAAACTCACCAAGTGAGTTCATGTCATTCCAATTGATGCTAGGTTTTGATAGTTCAAGATAATTTCACATAACTTATTTAAAGATCTGTCAAGGCGCTTAGTTGACACTTCACGTGACCCAAGGGCTGGCTTTTACCTTGGTCAAAGAATAAGCATTGCCATACAACGTGGCAATGCCGCCAGTCTTTTGGGTACACTTCCAGTCGACAGCGATGCGGATGAATTTTTTGACGCCATATTTTAGGGTTTATTTAGTTAGGAGATTTTATTTTTATTTCTAGTGTATATAGTTAGTTAAGTATTTATGGAATAAAGAATTTCGTTTTCCCAGATAATTTCACCTAAGTTATCACGGCGAGATTGTTACAGTAGCACTGCAGAAATCAAGAGGATCCAATACAGAAACCGCACGTTTTTCGAATAACGAAACACCACAAAGTATAAAATACTTAACTTTAATTTCGGAAGTCGTTGTTTTTCGTTGTTTCCTCGTATTTTAACACTGACTTCCGAAATTAAAGTTATCTTATGCTTTCTAGTGTTTTTTTTTATTCGGAAGTCGGTTTGATTTTCCATTTTTAGTGGCACCCCACAAAACACCACTAGAAAGTCACAGGAAAGCAAAACACGCAATGTCGTATATTTGGATGATATATTTTCTATTTCCTCCAGATATTTTGATTCAAAAACTAAAGTACTGAACCGATTTTGATAAAATTTCTATTGGACCAATCGGAACGTATATCCTTTCACATGATTTTTTTTTTATCTACTTAATTTGAAAATGACGGAGTTCTGAGGAAACAAACATAAAAAAATGCTACTCCTTTTTTTGAAGTTGGTTAAAAGACAGCCTTTGGAGCTCTGCTATAAGATGTTATAATTCTATAAAAAGTTATAATTCTATTCCCAAAACCGCTTCACCGATTGAAGATACACCTTCAACCGGTGAAGCGGTTTAAGAATAGAATCAAAACTTTTTAGAGATTACCTCCTGCAAACTGTCGGAAGAGTGAACGCCTGCGCTTAGGTTAATAGCAAATACGCCATTCTACATCTATATACTAATATAATAAAGCTGAAGGATTTATTTCTTTGTTTGAAGGCGCTAATCTCTGGAACTACCAGTCGGATTAGGAAAAATATTTTTGTGTATGATGGCCATATTAATGAAGAAAGTTATAGGCTATATGGGAACGAAAAACTGGATATGCGCGTACGAAGTCGCGGGCGAAGTGCTAGTTATTTATAACATAAATACATATTATACTTAAAACAAAGTCCTCCGCCGCGTCTGTCTGTCTGTTCGCGATAAACTCAAAAACTACTACACCGATTTTCATACGGTTTTTACCAATGGATGGGGTTATTCATGAGGAAAGTTTAGGTGTATAATTTGTCCCGAAATACCTACGGCAACAGGAAAAATGGGATACGCGTACGAATTCGCGGGCATAATTTATAAAGAGAATCGTCCATATAGTTGTCATACTGTGTCTTACATATTTGTCTTGTATGTTTATAGTGTCTTTACTTATTCCACCAATGTTAAAGAAAATCGGCAGAGTCGGGTACGGATCCCCAAAAAATCTCAAAAAAAAGCATTAGAAGATTCTAAAAATTGGTCACCCATCCACAGACTGACCTCCATGAAGTCATCTTAATCTTTCTGATCAAACGATTCCCGCGGAACTTAGCAACAACTTCCGAATCCGCCATCTTTTTAATACAACCAATAAATCCCATTTCAATAAATTAGAACACATTTCAAATTCTCATACAAACAAAAGAACAATGAATTAAGCGTACAAAAAATCCGCTGTAGCAAGCGGCCCACTAGACGGCAATTAGTCTAAAGCGCTGCAGCCAGAGTGATTTATCAGTGCAATAAGCCGGCTCGTTTATTCTAGACTGCGGTGACAGACTACACGACTATTTGGTCGTTATTTTAAACGGAGGTTTAATCTTCTGTTAGTGTTGCCGGCCTTAGAAACGTTGTATCTTGGCGAGAAATGGGTAGCCATGTTTTTGCATGGTGACGGTGGAAAACCCGTCTGGCAGATGGATAGTGGTTTCCTTACCATTTCCTCAGAATATCGCTTAACTTCAACGGGTTCTGATCTTTAAGGAAAATGAAAAAAATATTGTAGTGGAATAAGGCCCTAAAATAATTACAATAATTATTCTGACAAATTTTTAAACGCGCGTTCTCTAGATGTGATTGGTTGAATGAATTTTCAGCGGGAAATTGCATCAGTCACATTCGAACAATCCGACCCAAACCGACTTGGAATATACGAAGAATAGCGTTTGAATTTAGAAGTTTTAAGTTGCGACTGTGGTCCAGAGTCAATAAGGAAACTCTTACGGCTGGTCTCAATAACGTATGTACCTTTAACCAACTGTCAAATTAGCTACCGACAGTAGCTGAAACGTCATGTCTGAATGGCAACCATGACGTTTCAGCCACTGTTGGTAATTTGAAAGTTGGTTAAAGGTAGACACGTTGTTGAAACCGGCTGTTAATAAATGTCAGGTAAGAAGCTGGATCTGCCAGGGTTGCGGAATTTATTCGAAAGAGTTACCGCGGCCCTGGCACGCAAGGGGCTTTAGAAGGAACACGGATGGGTTTTAGTCCGTAAGAGTCTAACACGCCCTTCCGCTCCACCCAGAGCGGAAGAAGTCATTTGATGATTTCCCATCCTTAAAAAAAAGGTAAGAAGCTTGACACCCATCACATCGTAGTTACTTATAGCAAAACTTTCCAGATGTGGAATTAACTAAATGCACCTTTGCTTAACTCACAATAGCTTTGCTCACAATAGGCCCTATCACAAGGCTTTAAAGTCACCCAAAGAGCAATGGAGAGGGCAATGCTCGGAGTTTCTTTGCATGATCGCATCTGAAATGACGATATCCGCAAGAGAACCAAGGTTACCGACATAGCCCGAAGGGTTGCCAAACTGAAGTGGCAGTGGGCAGGGCACATTGCTCGCAGAACAGATGGTCGATGGGGCCGAAAAGTTCTGGAGTAGCGACCCCGTACCGAAAGCCGCAGCGTTGGAAGGCCTCCCACAAGGTGTACCGATGACCAGGTGTGGGTCGCGGGTAGCCGATGGATGCGAGAAGCACAGGACCGGTTGTTGTGGCGACACTTGAGGGAGGCCTATGTCCAGCAGTGGACGTCTTTCGGCTATAGTGATAATGATGGTGACCTTTGGTTATCCTTTGGGAAATACTGGCGTTATTACACTTCATGGCTTCCTACATCCAATTCTTTCTATTCCCATTAGAGAATCTCAAAATAAAACCTTTTTTAGTGTAAAAATATCCACACTGCGACTTTTTGTCGCATGTCACTAGTTACGCTTCGGTATTTAATTTAGCCGAGTTTGTCGACGATTAATGTCGCGTGGTCGTTTATTAACCGAATAACGGATTGTTTCAATTTAGTCGCTTGATGTGTGGCCACAATAAAGTCGGGTGTAGTAAAACAAATGATTATTATGCCACGCTAGTGATACATGCATTGTGAAGGTGAAAGGGTAAAATGTGACCTATTTAATTTTAGTTTTGTTTTCAAAGAAAGTGGGTCGATGGTCAAACAAAACTTATTGAGTTATCATATCAGCCGAAAGACGTCCACTTCTGGACATAGGCCGCCCCTAAAGGCTCCCATAATCACCACGCTTGGCAGGCGGGTTGGCGATCGCAGTGTAGCTGTTGCAATGCTCAGAGAATGCTGCTGCCCATTCTCTGGTGAGTACTTTAGTCGCCTCTTACGACACCCACGGGAAGTGATGGCAAGCTTTAAGATTACACACAATATGGCGTATAATTTACATTTGGCTGGCGTACTCGCAGTGCACCTAAAGAATAACAACCGTACGGGTTAATTTAAGGGTTTAACAACGCTTGCCGAAATTGGTCCGTACATGGGTGACCACCTAGGCACGGATACACGGATCTTGGTATGTTAAAACCGATTGCCCAGGGGTATCGTTTTACCCCGTTCCTGGGGGGCTACTCTCTAAACCTGAAGTCCGTAGTTTCGGGCGTATTCTAGTCCGTATCACCTACGGACTTACGATTAGTTCCGAACCCGAACTAAGAATGAATAACAACACGATTTGACAGTAACTGTCAAATCGTGTTGTCATTATTTCTTAGTGGTTAGGTGATACGAACTAAGCCCGAAACTACGGACTTCGGGGTTAGAGAGTAGCCCCCCTGGGTTGTGGAAGTCAGATACTTTATGTACAATACTGATACTCAACTGCATCCTGGTAGACCGGAAGCCGACCCCAACATAGTTGGAAAAAGGCTCAGTAGGTTGATGGATTAAGGATGTTCATAGCATCAAGAAAATTTAGCACAGCGTTATAAGTAAGTTGTCTTGTCAGAACAAGCCTCTTTCATACGACGCTTCGCTTTTAACATAAGACGCTATGTTTAAATATTATTTGCATGAAACAGCAACGTATAAATAAACTCATTCTATTACTGAAGTATATAGGTGACACACTTGCGTGAGAGATACTCGCACAAATGGACAATTGCCCGAATCCTCATGGTCAAAATCAAAATCCAAAATGGCGCCTACGAAAATATGCTAAAAATTCGCCACGGATATCCTAGTCATGGCTTTCGGGGTCAGTAATAACGAATATGGGATCTCGGATTTGAATGTAGACACCATATTTGTTACTACAGACCCTGGAAACGATGACAGCTAAGAGTTACCTAGTGAAATTGTATCAAATAACTTGCTTCGTCAGAACAAACCTCTTTCATACGACGCGTAACACAAGACGCTATGTTTAATTATTATTTACATGGAACAGCGACGTTTTAATGAACTCCTTCTATTTCAGAAGTAGGTTAAGTTGGGGAAATTGGAACGTTTTGTAATTATGTTTTGTCACGAGTTGCCTGTACTGGGGCATATATGTATGTACATAGCTCATTGCCACTTCAGCTTGCTTATTTAAACTAGTTATATTCAAGTTTAGTTATGGCTAAGTAAAAATATGACTAAACTGGCTTCTACCCACGGCTTGGGCCTTTATTTTTTTTATTCATATAGCTTATGCTACTTCCGTACCTACTCAAGACGAATCATTATCATTTGTTAAAATCTATCCAGCCGTTACGGCTACAGGGCGTTTCAAACAAATCATTCAAACGTACATTATTTATTTATTTTTAACCTAATTGTGTCCCACTGCAGCGCAGAAACCTCCCTTTCTTCCTTCCATTCCTCCTGCCTTAGTGCTAGTGTGGATCAATCCTGCCGATAAGCGTCAAACTCGTCCCACCCCATCTTCGCCTGGTTCTCCCGTGATGTCGTCGAGTTTTTTTCTGGGACCAACATTGTGGTTGCTTTAGCCCATGAACCGTTCGACATGCGGCAGACGTGTCTGGCCCAGTCCCACTTTAGTCTGGCTGCTTTTTGTGTGACGTCGGCTAAAAGCTACTACACCACTAGTGCTATGATTTCGAAGGCCGGTCCATCGATTACGTACTGAGGCTCCTTAAGCCATATGTATCGGCTGTCATTTGTCTATCGTTGACGGTTATTACGGGTATCAGAGCCCTAGTTTAACGTCTTTAAATATTAATGGTCATGATTTATTCCCTCAAACACACAAGGCCGGGTAGTCTAATCAGAATTGATAACTAAATAAGACTTGACTAAAGTTTGCAAAAGTGGGGCAAATTAATACACATATATTTACCTCCCTTGAAATGCAGTTATGGTGTTATGCTATGACAGGATGTTCTGTTATGGTAATTAAATTAAATCAGTTAAACCTCATTAGACACCGATTAACCCATTAATTATCATCATAATTGTTAGTTAGTAAATGTCATTATTACTCATGTTACGGCTAATGGACTGGGGTGACATAAATATGCAACATTTTAACAGAAATAGTTCTACGGAGAAATAACCGATATTTTTACATTTTATCACATTGTTGTCGTATTGTCGCGTTTTGTCTGTCTCTGTAAACTTTCATAAGACCCAGTCACTGCAACATCTAAAAACAAATTGGAATTCCCGTGAATTTCAATATTAACTTCTTAAGAGTCATCAAATAAAATTTAAAACAAAACCTTACAAAGGGTCCTTAATAATTCACAATTTCATTAAACTTATCAAACACGGTAATTTGAAACTTAATTAATTAAATTTGAGCCTCTCATTTGTTCTTAATAAACAAAAAACACTTTAATAAACGGTTCTTCGAGCCGGATACGACAGTTCAAAGCCAGCTCTGGGCACAATAGTTAATTAAATGGTAGCTACTAGATCTAATTACACAGATCTCCGACTTATTTATTACCAGCTTTGTCACAATGAACGTTCATCCTAGTTGTGATTTAATGGTGGGTAGATTTTGAACTGATTTATAAACCGGTATACAAAGAAAGAAAAAATAAGAGTTTATTCGCGCCAAGCATGACAAAAACCAAAAAAAAACAAACAAAATTATAAAAAGTTATTTACATTCGCGCAAAACAGCTATCGCCCAGCTTAATGCTGGGACTTGTGCGAGACAGAGCCATAGCGCTGGTTTTCAGCGACAGCCGGCGTTGACATTGATGTAGTTAATACAGGGTGGAAGACACGATTCTGGACTGCATTTGAAGTTTTCGTCGCCTTTTTCCTATTTAAAAAGCCGAGAAATCTGCCGTTTCAGCTCCTAAATAACGGTGGCATGACGGCTTGGAGGTGCTTACGATACAGCTGTTCGAGAAGGCAACACACCGGGAAGACTGGTCCGGTCCTTGGAGCTGACTATTGACTGAGCTGAATGTAGTTAAACGGTAGCTACTAGATCTAATTAGACAGATCTCCGACTTAGGTATCAGCTTTGTAGTAATGCTAGAAGCTTCGTAATGAACATTTTTAAGTAGCGGCATCAATGCCGCCACATGAAAAACTTAGAAACAAAATTTGTACGACAACAAAAATAACCGCAACGCTATCTATCCTGTCAGCGATGAACTACCAACGAAATCCTGCATCGCACAAGCAAAGTTCTCCGTGCGATTTGAACATATACAATAGTCCGAATATCAACTATCGGGCAGTTGCTCACCAGACACAACAACAGGTATGCGGTACTATAATCTCTGTTTCGCATACTCTCTATACATAGATACTAGTTGTGATTCAATGGTGGGCAGAAGTTGAACTGATTTAGCGACCGGTACCTATCTAGTTAATATGGGGTGCAAGACACATTGGCACATATTATGTGCCAATGTGTCTTGCACCCCATACATACATTTATTAAATGTATACCATGGATACAATACGTGATTCTAAACCCATTAATTCAATCATTATTATGATTTTGTCAAAATTCAAATATCGTCGGCTAGATGCGACACCCATATGCAAACTGATGAACTTTTCAGGAGAGACAAAAAACTGTTTACAGAGTAGGTTTAATTCACATCTTTTTTTTTTTTTCTGCTCTCGTAACTTCTTACTAAATTAGTATATCTTACGAGGTTACACCAAATTAAGGTTTAAATTAATGACATTTCTATCAAACCCTAGAGACATTTACGAGTTAACTCCAGAATTATTGTTTGAAAATTTTTGCATAAAAAGCAAATTTTATCAAAAATTGTAGTTACGAGGTGTCACATCTAGAACGACGATATAACATTATTACATACTAGCGGACGTCACGCGGTTTCACCCGCGTAGTTCCCGTTCTCGTAGGAGTACGGGTATAAAATATTGCCTATGTTACTCGCTGGTAATGTAGCTATCCATTGCTGAAAGAATTTTTTAAATCGGTCCAGTAGTTTTTAAGTTTATTCGTTACATACAAAACTACAAATCTTTATAATATTAGTATGGATGTGCGATTGTTTGGTGTTCGAGGAAACTGTTCCGCCATAATACAGCTTAATTATACTAGTATGTGGAGACAGCCCACGCTGCAGAGGCTGCTATGATGCCGAAGAAACATCCGCCCATGTCATCCTGGAATGCGAGGCCGTGGCTACCCAACGTGAACAAATCCTCGGAACGGTGAGGTCGCTCCGTAAAGCCTGTGAAGCTCCAAGGAAACTTCTGCGCTTCTGGGCGGAACTAGGCTGGCTAATGTAGCCAGGACACCTACGCACATCGGACCGAATGGGAGTCTAAGTGCGGAAAATGGAGTCCCTACTCTACTCTACTCTACGAGTATGTGGAACAGGGTGAATCAGTTCCGTTTCTTTTCTTTTTTACTATTTATAGGCACGCGTTTGACTACTATCTCACCTGATGGTAAGCGATGATGTGGTCGACGATGGAGCACGCTTGCCTAGAAGTAACCTATTCACTCTTGACTTAAAGACTCCCAGGTTGTAGCTATCAGGAAACACAGATTCTGGTAGCGAATAGGGAATTCCACTTCTCAGCTGTACGCAACCGTTTTAACCTTATACAGTTTAGTTACGTGCTACTGAAATTGTAATAGAATAGTGCAAGGTTGTTTCTTTTTTCAGCCTAAACTGTCCCACTGTAGGGCAAAGACCACCACGCGTTCTTTCTGTTTCTCTATTGTGCTTCTTCATGCCAATTAACTCGGGCATTCTCTTAAGCGGCGCGCCATCTTCTCTTCGGTTTGCCATGACACCGTCTAGCTGTGTCAGGCCCAGCATGCAAAGCATTTTTTCTTCAAAAAACCAGACACTCAAATCATCTCCAATGAAAAGATGTTCTGAAGTCAGCTGGGACCAACGGTTTAACTTGCTGTCCTAGGCACGACGAATCTCGGTAAGTTAAGATGGCCTGGCCAGGTTGGTCCGTGGATGGGTACGGACCCATAAGGGCCCAACCTGGCCAGGCCACCAGGCCGACCCTTCATCATACTAGCCGAAAGACGTCCACTGCTGTACATAGGCCTCCCCCAAAGGGCGAGGTTGCAATAATCGCCACGCTAGGCGGCAACGGCAGGCGGGCTGGCGATCGCAGTGTAGCTGTTGCAATGCACAGAGAATGCTGCTGCCCAGTCTCTGGTGAGTCCCTCAGTCGCCTCTTACGACACCCACGGGAAGTGATGGGATGGTGCTATTCTTGAGGCCTGTTTTTATTAAGTTAACGATACAAACAACAACAAAAAAGTCCCGTCCCTACCAAAGGACCACTTCACAAAAAAAAAAACTGCCCTCGAAACTTTTTCGTGCTTTAATCAAAACTTGCTCGGCTTTTCATAATAATTAACCCAATATAACTCGGCTAAAATGAACTGAGTTGAAACCTAACAAATCCATGGCTCTTTTACTTCATAAACAGGCACTTGTAACTTTAAAAGGTCGAGAGGTTTGCTCCGAGTTTTTCTTTTTAAAATATGTTCGTACTCAATTCAATTCATTTATTTCAATTAGACCATTAAAAGGCACTTTTGAACGACAAATTTACAGTTTGAAATTAAAATATTATAGTGACTCTAGTTGTCCATTCGCAAAAAGTAGATTCTTATGGAGAAGACCGGACCCAAAGGTTGACTGGTAGAGAATGCCTTGATGCATTAAGTCCGCCCATGTACCACTATTGTACATAAAGTTTAAATAAATAAATAAAAACTCCATAGTTACTCTTTTCTAATATAAGTTTTACAATATTTTGTATCCTTACATTAATCAATTGTCATGTGAGGACAATGCAACCAACATAACACTAATATACAACACACACTAATATACTAATGGGTATAACAAAGCGTATTGCTTGGTTGTTCCCATTGCTGGGGAGTTTGTTGCGCCAGTTCTTCTTCCCAGCTACAACACTAGGAAGTGGTGACGGGCGGTCGTTTTGGGGGACTGTCTTTATGTAGAACTTTGACGTTCAAAAAGTGCTGGCACTCAGCCTAATTTGAATAAATGACTTTTGAATTTTTTGAATTTTGAGTATATTAGTGTAGCAGAGGTAAAATTAGGTTTGCTAGGAAGGGACATGGTACTCACATATTTACAAATTTTGCAACTGTTGATTTATATAATTAACAACAATGGATCAGTGTGTGAATTAAACAACATATGAAAAAAAATCAGTAAGTACATCAGTCGGTCGATTCTGTAAACGTGTCGAAGTGAAGGCTTGGGTGAAGTGATCACGAGGTGAGCTGTCAATCCATATAATCAAGATGTCACGTGATCTCGAAGTGAGCTGACATTTCATCTTGATTATATGGATTGACAGCTCACCTCATGATTATTTCACCCAAGCCTTCACTTCGACGTGTTTACAGAATCGACCGGCAGCACACCAGTACACCAGTACCCGTACCCAGCCCGTGACACGGTTTTAGCTGAAAAGGCGGTAGTTTGAATACATTTTGGCTAATTAAAGGCTTGAATTTTTCATTCAGTAATGAGGGTGGGTGGAGATTTTATGCATTGGCGGAAAATCTGAAAGGGTTGACCTCATCTAAACTTTTTTGTCTAAGTGGGTTAAGTTTGGTGGTCGCAAGCGCTACTGATAGGCATGAAAACCTGGTTTATATTTATAATTTATTTATTTAAACTTTATGTGCAGAGGGCCTTTCTTTTTTTTTTAGTGATGGGAAATCATCAAATGACTTATTCGCTCTGGGTAGAGCGGAAGGGCGTGTCAGACTCTTACTGACTAAAACCCATCCGTGATCCTTCTAAAGCCCTTTACGTTCCAGGGCCGCGGTGACTCTTTCAAACAAATTCCGCAACACTACTGAGGGCCAAGCAACGTACATATTACTATTATATATATTAAATTTCTGTACTTAAGTTACATACGGAATCGCCAACTTCAAATACCATTCATAATTAGGGCTGCAGAACTTTTAAAATTAAAAGGACCAAATCCAGACTTCCTCAGGGATTCATACCGCTAAGCTATCTTCGAGTCGCAGCTCGTAATAAATACTAAAATTCTGAGAGACCATGTTTAATTAAGGCGTTAGGGTAGAGCTGAATTATGATTTTTTTTTTCAATTTATATGTACATAATGTAGTAACATTATGTACATATAAATTGAAAAAAAATAATATTATTATTATTATATTATTATTATTATTACTCGCCACCGTACCTAATATTTACACCGAAGTGTAATCGTTCAAATCTTATAAAGGGATCTTACTTTGATATAAGATATGATCTTTCTTTTTAACCGACTTCTAAAAAAGGAGAAGGTTTTCAATGTGGTTGTATTTTTTTTATTTACCTCATAACTCCGTCATTTATGAACCAATTAGAAAAAATCTTTTTCATGTGATAGAAATTACGTTCCGATTGGTCCCATAGAAATTTCATTAAAATCGGTTCTGTAGTTTGTTTTTTTTTAAAGTAAACGAAATTGCGTGCTTTGCTTTCCCGTGACTTTCCAGTGGTGTTGTTAGGTGTGGGGTACTACTAAAAAGTGAAAAATTAAAAACTTTTTTACAAAAAAATACAACCGACTTCCAAATAAAAAATTGGAAGTCGGTTGAATTTTTTTGTAAAAAAGTTTTAAGATCATTGCTTGGTCCTTTTCCTACATTTTGAGGTAGGCTTCCAAGCCGTATGTTGTTGTATTAACGTGGAGTGACTTTCTATTTATCTCCACATCCAGTTACTGGGTATACTTTCGAGCTTCTGACGATGCAGAATCAAATGACTTTAAAAAAAAGCAATCGAGGATAATTTCCTCTTAGAGAATTTTTTAAACGAATATGCTTTAGTAAATTAAGATTAAATATGGTAAAAACGCTTTAAATAATTTATTTACCTAAGTACCTAATAATTATGGTCGAAGCCAGATAAATTTGCAATAACGGCCATTGACCCACCTACATTTATTAACATACTTTGTTACGAAAAAAAAAAAAAAAAAAAAAAAAACAGAAATAAAGACATAAAGCTGTCCTGAATCGACATCCACAGTGATCTTTTACATTTTCTACTAATGAAAAACGATTAATAATAATTTATTGTACAGGGTACCTGCGAAGAGATAAATATATAGGGAAAGGTCAATGACCGTTATTGCAAATTTATTAGGCGTTGACCATAGTAGAAAATTGCAAAAAATCAAGTACAAAAACAAAATATTTTGCGAGACACTGGCGCGTTCGCCTTAAGTCTGTAAGACATTGTTTAATTATCTAAAGAATGATCTACAAAGGCATGGTAATCCTTTGAGGAATAGGCTCCCTCGTCTTTAGTCTTCTTAGATATTATTTATCTTAGTCTTTGTCTTCATTATATAGACCTACAAGTCAGTTTTACATTTTTAATGGATGTTACTTGAAAATTTCAGGGTTTTTTTTTTAATACAAGCTTTTATTATGTATTGTCATATTATTAACTATATTGTTTTCTATGCTTCAAGCTCTTTTGTTTGATAACCATAAGGATATTGAAAAATAAATACAATCCGCCATCTTGGAGCGGCAGCCATATTGAATTTAGTGTAATGTTATTAACTTTATTGTTTTCTACTCTGCAAGCCCTTTCGTTTGAAACCCATATTAAGGGGGTTGAGAAAAAATATGTTATCCGCCATATTGGAGCGGCGGCCATATTAAAATTATTACAATATTGCATATTGTTTTGTCACCAGAACTAAAGATTTATGCAAAATATGAAGCTCAATCAGATACCAACAAATGGTCGTAAAATGGTTTGCAAATTTTGACGAACAACTTACAAACATACGAACAGTGGAAGTTAAATAAAAGCTTGACGTGGCGCCAGATCGGTGCCGCTGCGGCGTCGCAGACCGCAGATGTATAGATGTGTCATACTTACAAAATCGCAATCGTACACTACAACGGTACCGTTGCCGCGTACTATGTACGTGTGAACGCTCATGTGGCAAAATGGTTGCGATGCGGCGGCGCACCGCACCGCACGGTGTGGCCTCTCCCTTACTCTATTGTCGCGTCAGTCTACGGGAGCTTTTACACTAGATAAATTGAAAATCATATTTTGAACCTCGGCTAACCTTCCATTTCCATTATCAGATCATCTTCATGACAGCTTAATACGATATTGACAACGTAGCCGCAAAATTTCGGCACAATCTGATTTATTTACGAGAATTGGGTGAATCTAAGTGTCTGGGTGTGTGGCGGCTAAATAAAATTTTATGAATTGCAATATGATAGTTGGATATATATTTTTTTAGTATCTAAATATTTAAGGCTCTTTTTGTACTTTAGCTTTGATTGCGAATTTCTTAAAATATAAATTTTTCTACGTATTTGAAATCGTAGTTTGCATTGTTTTGCGTTGCGTCAGTCTGTAGGGCCCTTAAATACCAGCGGCGGTCTAGTATGGCCCAACACGCTACGTTGTCATAGTTTCGAACCCAGGCAGACACTTTAATTGTTGTACTCTATCAACATGACTCTCAAACGGTGAAAGTGAACATCGTGAACAAACCAGCATGCTCTTTTGTTTTTTCTTTTAAGGATGGGAAATCATCAAATGACTTCTTCCGCTCTGGGTGGAGCGCAAGGGCGTGTCAGACTCTTACTGACTAAAACCCATCCGTGTTCCTACTAAAGCCTTTGCGTTCCAGGGCCACGGTGACTCTTTCGAACAAATTCCGCAACCCTGGCAAGCCAGCATGCTCTAGAACCAAAACTTTGAAGACATGACGTGACACCTACCTATGGGCCCGCCTGCTGAATTACAGCCCACCTCCTCTGACAAAAAGAAGGGTGGGTCCTGGCAGTTTTTTTTTTGGTTTATAATTTGCTATATGACAGGTTAATACTGTCACCAAAATAGGGTCGATGACTAAAAAAATTTTTAAACGTCATTAGATAGATTTCTAATATTGGACACGTATTTTTTCTTTTTTCCCATTAACTTAAAATGAAGGCGATACAGTGCATTGAAAACACGCGTGACGTCACTACGATAGTATAATTTTTATCAGCGACGTGACGTCACTAGTCTTGAAGTTTAACTGCGCTTTATCTATTTAAATGTTCACTGATTTGAAATGCCAAAAACCACATGTCCCATATTATTATTGAAAATCCATCAGACGGACGGAAATAGAATTATATTTTTTATATCTAGTAAAATACCTTATTAGGCCGCGTTCCCATTATGTCGTGACGTGTAATTTAAATCGTCGTGCCTTGTGTATTTAAATGGAGGTGTTCACATATAGGACAACATGATTAACTGCCGCCCACGACTTTTTCATACAATGTGTATGACAGTCGAATAACGATAAAATCGTCACGACCCAGTTAGAATAGTAAACAGTTGCAGTGATTTAATTGACATACACCATGACAAATTGGGCAAATTTTGCAATATAATTAGAGAACATTATTGTAAGATTTGATTTAATTTTTATTAATTATTAATATTAATTTTATTTTATTATAATTAAATGTATAAATGATGTGCTGTAATATTTTTTTGTAATTTATTGATTGTCTTGTTTAGTTTTAATTTTAACTTAAATTAATCATTTATTTAAATTGTGTGTTGTTTTAAAATTTTTACTGACCAAACTTTTTTTTTTTTAATTCATTATTTCTAAAATTGTTTTTAAACATTAGTAATAAGCTAATATTTTATAAATTTTTAGATTTAACAATGTGAAAAACCATAAATTATGCATGAGGTGTTAACCATTAATTAATTGTTGCACTTGTTAAAGAATATACAATGTAACTTGTGATGTTATGTGTACACAATTGTTGGTTAACCAAATAAATAAATAAATAAATA
>NDFZ01004772.1:113402-144444 GCA_002192655.3 Mamestra configurata
AAAAAATAGAATGCGCCCTTACAGGCAATCATATTTTCGGAGTTGGATAAATCAGACGGGTGCTTAATTATTCCCTGCTTTCCATTCAAAGATTGTCTGATTAAGGTAGCTTTTAGCGATTATACTATCCATTGTTTAAACCAGCTGTTTTTAAGATACTGATATAATTTGTGTATACTGTACAATAAAGAGTATTTCAATTATATTCTATTCTAACAGCCATATTCATAAAAACGTTATAACCGTTACATATCTAAAATAGTGATAAGCAGATTCTTTATTCAAAATTGTCTATAGAGAATTTGAATTTAGAATCTCTTAAACAATATTACGAGCTCATCCCACCGGCCCCCTTCTACCATCGGACATCTAGACGCACTGCAAGTTACCATCCCTACCTTGTTGCTATTCCATCAATCCGCACTAAACGTTTCCAAACGTCTTTTATAATGCGCACAGCAAAGGAGTGGAACTCTCTGCCTGCGTCTGTGTTTCCGAACGCATACAACTCTAATCTCTTCAAAATTAGAGCGAACAGGCTTCTTCTGGGTAAGCTCGCTCCAACGTCGACTTTGTCTCTGTCATCTATTACCTAGACTAGAGTCAAGAGCAAAATCACCTCAAATTAAAAAAAAAAAAATCTCTGAATAAAATTTAAAAAGTTTTTATGGATAAGGGGGTAAGAATGTAAACCCATGATAATGTTAATGCGTTTTACCTCCTTACTCATTAAATAGTGTTGCAACATGTAACGTGAGATTAATAAATCCCTTCTCCCTCAGACTTTAACACGAAACACTTACAAACTCCACAGTTTACCAGTATAAATAAATCAAGTGAGTCAGTAAATACACACTCGGCAATAAACGCCACCCGCTGGCACGCGAGTGACGCGGCGTATGCAATTTGTACCGATTTGGAAAATATACGGTGGAAGAACATACATTTGTTTTTGAATTGAAAACACTTCGAAAATAATAAAAACCGGTATAGTGCGAATTGGACTCGCATGCGAAGAGTTCCGTACCGAAGTATCATGATTCTAGGTAAAAATTTTAAGTAATAGCTTCATGAATTTTTTATTTTTGTCTGTTTTGTGTTATATGTAGATTTTTTTTCTCAATTTTCTGTTTCATGTGATACATGTAGAAACTTGTAATTAACCACAGTTTATTTAAACTGTTACTTACTGTATTTGTTTAGCTGTGAGTTTACCTAAAATAAAATAGGTTTTGAGAGTATCGAAATTTGCGTCACTGCGAATCTTGGTGTGCGAGTCCAACTCGTACTTAACATTTTTAATCATTTGTTTTATAGTTAATAACATACAATGTGTACATACAAAGATTGATGCTATAAATTACGATCAATAAAAAAAAAACCCTGGTTCATGTTCTGTATGGTGTCGGACATAAAAGAATAACACCATCCCATTACTTCCCCTGGGTGACTAAGGGACTCACCAGAGAATAGGCAGCAGCATTCTCTGTGCATTGCAACAGCTACACTGCGATCGCCAACCCGCCTGCCAAGCGCGGCGATTATGGTAAACCCGCCCCTGGGGGCGGCCTATGTCCAGCAGTGGACGTCTTTCGGCTGATATGATGATTAAAGTTCATGAGATACAGCCCACTAACAAACAGATGGACGTACGGACGAAAGGACTTTTGGTAAGACCGGTAGCCAACCCCAACATAGGCTAGGCAAAATAGACTTTAAAACAGAACTGCCCACAAAACATAAAAAATTTTGTTTCAGTGACGTTGACCCAAAAACATTGTTTAAATCCAGTATTATCGTAAAGCCAGCAGATACGGAAACTTAATTATCTTCAGGTGTCGAGGACCACAATTACCTTTCGTTTATCGAAGAAATAAACGTTTAAGCTCTGAATATTTAAAATTCAGTTTAAGCACGTACAGCTTCAGGATACATTATTATTGCCGTAAAGTCGAATGAGCAGTTTTTCAGGCTTGCAGTAACAATGGGACAATGACTTTCCATATAAATTGTTATAAGTAAGAAAAAATCCTAAGGAAAGGCGTCGCCGCTTTGTCGTTCTACACCTGTCTGTGAGATCCTTTACGGGTTCAATATATCTGCTAGCTATAGAATATTGCATCTGATAGATCGTTCCAAAGCCCAAGAGACAATAACATATTTATCGCGTTTAACAAACTCTACCGACAGTTATGAATAGTTATGATAGAAGGTAATTTTTAATTCTAAGGAATAATGGAGTTTCTTGCCCGTTCTTCTCCATAAGAATCTACCTTTCCGAATGGACAGTAGAGTCACTTTATTAATTTAATACTATTATTTTACTGAACTGTTAATGATGCCATTCAAAAGTGCCGTTCATGACCTACTTTGACTAAGGCAAACTTCCAAGAGGGGAAGGTATAATATGATCTTTTACTAAGGTAAAAGATCCCATCCCACACTTAATTGTATAAAATATGCACACAACTCGACAAAATGTAAGGAGCATTCAACTCTGCAACCAAATCTGTAGTAGATAAAAATTATGCTAGCTAAAAGTTGTTCACATATAGCAGTGCTTTAATGCCCTGATGGATTGACTAAGAATGTAAGGTTGACTGGTAGAGAATGCCTATGGCAGTAAGTCCGCCTCTGTACATTTGTGTGCGTAAAGTGTAAATAAATAAATAAATGTAAAGTTACCCTGAAAACAGCAATCAACTTCTAATCAAATACTCGAATTATGTTCACGTTTCCACGAGAAAATTCAATGATACGTTTGACATCTACACTAAAAGGGCAATTACTGTCACCAGTTGGCGCTAAGAGGCAAAACGAGACAACGGGGTAATTTGAACTGATCTCTCAAAGATGGCAAATTGGACTAGTCATTATCAGGTTCAGTCAGAATCTGGTTCTTTGATACAATTTTCCGCTCTAGTTTAATTTTATTTAACTCTAGCTATGCTCACTAGTATGTCCGTCGTTCATCCCTTAAGTAGGTACTGTAAAGAGGATATCCTTGTCTGCAGGTCTCTGGCAGACAAGATAGCCTTTGGAAGTGTCAGGTGAAAACTAAAAGAATTTGAAATACGAATGTGAAAATATGTTTTGTTTTTATCTGAGACTCGGGCACCAGCCCTCGTTAAAGGCGGATGCCAAATATATTTTAATGTTTTAAATCTCTAATATAGTTTCATTTATTATAATAATCACAATAAGTAACACTAGCGGAGTCCCTGGTGTTACAGTACCTACAGAAACGTAGGTAGTTCAGGGATAAAAAGTAGTCATGGTTGGCTGGTTTGGGTATTGGTTTCATCTAAATCCGTTCAGTATAAACTAATTGCTGTCCTGTGTCCTGTCTGTGTGTGTCATTTAAGTACTGTCCGGAAAGCAACCCTGCCACTGACTGTCATAAGCTACATAGTTTTTATCCCGGAAAATAATCACAAATGCTGTGAAATTTACCACAGTAGCAAAACCGCTGGATAATATACCTACTCTACTCTATAATATAATATAATATATACTTGTATAATAAAGCTGAAGAGTTTGTTTGGATATAATTACATATATCTGGTAGATTGTTTTTGTACACTATAACCCCATTCATGAGGAAGGCGGGCATACTAAATATTATACAGGAATGGAAAAAAATGGGTTATGAGCGGACGAGGTCACGGGTAAAATCTAGTTTGATAATGATATTGGCCCCGCTTGCACAAACTAGACTGCAATTAAGTTTCTAACCGGTTGCCATTATGTACGAAATATTTTATTTAACCTCGTGTTAGCAACCAACACGTGGTAAATGGATAACTCTGGGTTGTTCAAGCAGGCTTAAGTGAATCAGGGTATTCCAGAAGTGCACTTCTAGAACACCTTGTATAGTCACAACAATCTAATTTAAAAAAACATCACAACAATGAAAACGAATTTTATCCTATTGTTTCACAATAGACACCCACTTGTAAGGCTAAATAAAATATTGTGAAGAATCTTGGGTCTAGAATAGCGAGCAGAGTAACACACAACGAGGCGTAGTGATTGATGTTCATTTGTTCATTCCTTTCTGAATGAGAAAGCTCTTAGTCCTGCTGTAAAACAATTACCGGCTTTTTTACACATTCATGATCTGTGAACTGTCTGGTGTTTAAAAAGAGTTTTTGACTTTTGTAACAAGCACATCAAGTTGAAATGTTTCAATTTCAATAAATAAAATAATAAATAATTGTTAGTTTTCGTTTGACGACTACCTCGCGTAATGGTAAGCGATGATGTGGTCGACGATGGAGCACAAGTCCGATCCTGCATGGAGTATTGTAGCTGCCTTTGGAATGGCTCAGCTAAATATCAACTTGCCGCGCTCGACTCGATGGAATGCAGAGCTGAAAGGCTCATTGGCGACGTAAGACTAGTGGATGCCAAGCTTCACAGCTTGGCTCATCGCCGCAAGGTTGCCTGCACGTCGGTATTCTACTTCCCCGAAGGGAGAGTGTCCAGGAACTCCACGACCTCATCCCACCGGCCCCCTTCTACCATCGGACATCTAGACGCACTGCATGTTCGTTGCACTGCTACCATCCCTACCTTGTTGCTATTCCACCAATTCGCACTAAACGTTTCCAAACGTCTTTTATAATGCGCACAGCAAAGGAGTGGAACTCTCTGCCTGCGTCTGTGTTTCCGAACGCATACAACCCTAATCTCTTCAAAATTAGAGTGAACAGGCTTTTGCTGGTTAAGCTCGCTCTATCGTCGACTTTGTCTCTGTCATCTATGACCTAGACCAGAGTCAAGAGTAAACCCAAATCAAAAGCACGCTTGCCTAGAAGTAACCTATTCACTCTTGAATTAAAGACCTCAGGTGATGGCTATTAGGAAACGCGGGCAGACATCATCATATATACTTTGGCATATTGTAAGGAGGTTTTTAGCACACAATGAAAAAGTTCAAAATCAAGTGTACTTTGCTCCTTAGTAAATAGAAAGTATTCTTGAAACGTGAGCTAAATAATAAAAAAATAACGAAGTAAAAATGGCTTCCTAACTTTTTTTAGTCTCGTTTGTCAATTGTTAGGCTCGCGTTTGACGACTTCCTCGCGTGATGGTAAGCGATGATGTGGTCGACGATGGAGCACGCTTGCCTGGAAGTAACCTGTGTACTCTTAATTTAAAGACCCCAGGTTGTAGCTACCAGGAAACACAGTCTCCGGCAGGGTAGACTTAAAACAAACAACGTGCAAAGTTGTTACCTATAGATAACCTACATGCAACGTGTAACAGAATAAACACAATTCCTCTTGAGGTACTCATCATTTTGAACAACTTTTGCTATGGCTCCAACCCTGAAATCGCGAAAAAATCTGCTATTTTAGTATAGTTTATCGGGTTATACACATTTACATACATTTCTTTAGAAATAAGCATCAGTTTGTACCTATTTTTCTGTTCGCTTCTTCTTATCTATTTGTTAAATGTGTGTACATAAACTGTTAAAAAAATAAATAAATGTATGGCGCAGTCGATTTTTTTTTGCGATTTCCCTGATAGATAACCATAGCCACGAACTCCTCCTCTCATAAATTTTACCATTGTTAACCAGTCTATTCTGGAATACTTGTCTCCATGCTCAAAACAGTGATGCAATCACGTATAACTACTAAAGAGAAATAACGAGAAACAAAAGCGATTCAAAACGTACTCTAATAGAGAAAATATCACACAAATTCAGACAGTTTTATTTGCCAGTTGTAAAGGAAATGGGGCAATACCCACAAGAGGCTCGTAGCGGAGTGGAAATTTTACAAATTGCATAGTTGTCGGTGCTGGGGCCCTGTGCCAGACGGTGATGCTTATTGCCCCCTTATATGGCTGGAATTATGTGGGAAATTACCGTGAATTTGTGGACTGTTGTGAATGGTACCGGCTGGATGAATAGGAGCTTACTTTGGCTTTATCGCCTTAGTAAATAGGATAATTTATTGGTCCGGGATAAAATACCAAATCACAAGTGTTTCTTTTGGCCCTGTCTATTGAAAGTTGTCTGAACTTTGAGGACAAGATAGGAGAGTGTGGCATTCAAACCACCTCGATGGTCAACTCAGTCATCAGTACATAGAAGCGGCACCGTGTCCTCAGACACAAACTCTTAAGAGGCAGATAAACCGACATACGTCTTTGAAACATCACGTCTAAACGGCTTTTTGGGAAATCATCAAATTACTCCTTCTGCTCTGGGAGGAGCAGAAGGGAGTGTCAGACTTTTACTGACTAAAACCCATCCGTGTTCCTCCGTCTTTGCGTTCCAGGGCCGCGGTGAATCTTTTTTTTTTATAATATAGTATTCTTTATACTTTTTTTAAATTAAATTTTAAAGAGATTTCTAATGCGGACGTAAAAACGTCAATCACACCAAAACCATTGATAATGGAGTTATACGTTAATCGATTTATCATCATTATATAGGCAATTTTATGATGTATATCCTAAAATCTAAGATTTTCATTTCAAGTCCAAGAGTAATGTGTGAGGTCGTTTTTACGACTGGACTTTGCCTTACGCGGGTGTGAAGCGCCTGT
Source organism: Mamestra configurata (assembly GCA_002192655.3). Taxonomy (NCBI): domain Eukaryota; kingdom Metazoa; phylum Arthropoda; class Insecta; order Lepidoptera; family Noctuidae; genus Mamestra; species Mamestra configurata. The sequence continues at coordinate 119,969 of NDFZ01004772.1, forward strand.
CCGTTTTACTGGCTCAAGAAAACTGGCGCTTGTTGCGACCTTTTACTTCTAGCTTGGAAGCGCCCGTCCGTTTTACTGCCTCAAGAACACTGGCGCTTGTTGCGACCTTATACTTCTAGAGTATTAAACACCTGTCCGTTTTACTGGCTCAAGAACACTGGCGCTTGTTGCGACCTTATACTTTTGACGTGCGAAGCGCCTGTCCGTTTTACTGGCGCTTGTTAACACCTTATACTTCTGGCACTGACCTGGTTTGATGCAGGACATGCCGCAAGCTCCATCACAGAGACACTTCTTCTTTTTACTCTTGCAATCCTCGTCCGATGAGCACTTGCGGAGACACTTTTGACCCTGAGAAAAGATGAATGATTAGCATTTTATTTTTTATAAGTATTGCGAGAAGCGGTAAACATTTTTAGTTGAGTGCCAAGCTGTGCCAAGCGCCACGGTACTAATCCCTTACTCATTTCAGATCCACAACATCCATATTTTGTTAATAAAAGTCTTAACCTAAGGTTAGTAAAAATCACACTTTAAATACAATATTGAAACGACTGACACCTACGTGTGCAGCCGTATCCAGTGAGCCAGGATGGGGCTGTCCCACCTATCACACAATACACTCAGGATGCTGTGGAAGCTAGCACATATTCCACCGAGAATAGATGCGCACCGTTTCCGTATAATGGCATGAAAACCATCAACCCTGGCCTCGGTGAACATCCCGGAAGCGCTACAAAAACGTGGTAGACCCAACAGCATCGGGCGTCGGGAGTCGCAGGGCAATACCCGGCCACCGTAGGCGCGGGACTGCGGACGGCGAGCGTTGGATGGCTCGCCGTCCAGTCACAACCAGTCCCGGGTCGATGGCGCTCAAAGAGATGTCAGCATAGGCCAGAGCCTGCCAGGGTTGCGGAATTTGTTCGAAAGAGTTACCGCGGCCCTGGAACGTAAAGGGACGGATGGGTTTTAGTCAGTAAGAGTCTGACACGCCCTCCCGCTCCACCCAGAGCGGAAGAAGTCATTTGATGATTTCCCATCCTTAAAAAAAAAGGCCTAACAGCATCCTGAATACAAATAAATATTAGTATTAAAAATGTTTTGCAATAAACAACCGTTTAGGTCACGACTCATGATAAGTAAGATTAAACTTTGTTTCGAATACAAATGAATTTCCGTTCCGAGATCTTTCACAAAGTCTCAAAGAACTGTTGCTAAACTGTTTAGTTTAGTTTCATTTTTATTTTCTAAAGCGGTAACAGGGTGGTTCTATCTTTGTTTACTGTTTGCATAGCTCTTGGCGCAGTGAAAATATTAGCTGGCAATATTGGAAGCGGGATGATTGCTCAGCGGTGAACCTCGCTAAAGACGCGAAAAGTATCGTTCATATTTTCTGCACCCCAGTAATTTTACGGTTCTAATAATAAATTAATAACTGTCGTAAACACTGTTACTGTCACTGTTATCTTATTTAAATTAATGTGAATAATTCTAAGTTGAAATTTTTCATTACTATTCATTGTAAATTTTCATTGTAAATTTTTATTGTAAATTTTATTGTAAATTTTCATTGTAAATTTTCATTGTAAACTTTCACTGTAAATTTTCACTGTAAATTTTCGTTGTAAATTTTCATTGTAAATTTTCACTGTAAATTTTCGTTGTAAATTTTCATTGTATATTTTAATTATTATTTGTTTTTCTTATTGTTTCCATAGCAGTTAATGCGTACAGTGTAGTGCATGTAGTGCTCTTCTTTAATTGATGAGGCACTAAAACTTAAGTCTGGAGCGATTTCTTGGAAATGTTATATAATTCAATTCAATTCAAATTCATTTATTTCAATCAATTTTAGATAATAACATTCACATTAAATTTCAATTAAAATAAATATACATAAAAACAATCGAATGAATTACTTAATAGTGTACTCATTGTTGAAGAGCCAAATAAATAAATAAATTCCGACAACTTCGTTGGCTAGTGGTTGTTAGTAGTAACGTGACTGAGAAGACTAGATATGCCTTGCTATCTAGATTTTATCGCACAAACACAATGAAATGATCTTCACAAAAAATCTTTTTTGCGAAAAAATACTAACCGACTTCTAAATAAAAAATTTCGGAAGTCGGTTAGTATTTTTTTTTAAAACGTTTTTAATTTTTCACTTTTTAGTGGGACCCCACCTAACAACACCACTGGAAAGTCACAGGAAAGCAAAACACGCGGTTTCGGTCACTTGGATGATGTTTTTTTTGTTTCCTCCAGCTATTTTGATTTAAAAACCAAAGAACTGAACCGATTCCTTTCATATGAAAGAAACCCGGGTCAAAATTAGCAGTGACTTGTATGTTCTAATAAATCGTGTCTATCTATGTGGTCTATCTTGTCCCACTTTTGGCCAAAATTCTCCCTCACCCTTTTTTGCGGCATTCTGCCTACAAACCGTATTTATGCAAACAATTTTAGCAATAAATAATTGGTAGGTATGCTTAAATTGGATTTCTCACTTTCATGAAAAACACCAAGTTTCTCATGAAAGTTTCCCCTTATTATTATAGATTCGGATTACCGCATAATACCCCAGTATTCTTACCAGCAAGGTAGCCTGCTCCTCATCTCTGGGACACTGCGCCGAGGGCGAGTTCCTGGGGTTCTTGTAGATGCGGCCATCATCATCAGCGTCGGCCCGGCTCTGCTGCGTCGTCTCGTCTTCATCGTCATCGTCGTCCGCGGCTGTCGGGCTCGGCAGGGATGATGCTGTAATAAAGAGAGAGGTGACATGTTACATCGATGATTTATGACAGCGGCAACTCATAGGGCAATACCCTATGAGTTCTTTTCCTCCGACCCTGTATATCCAGCGTGGATGTCGGAAATCACCTACAGGGAAATCTATAATTTGTTCGAAAGAGTCACCGCGGCCCTGGAACGCAAAGGGCTTTAGAAGGAACACGAATGGGTTTTAGTCAGTAAGAGTCTGACACGCCCTTCCACTCCACCCAGAGCGGAAGAAGTCATTTGATGATTTACCATCCATAAAAAAGGGCATTCTCGGGATAATAGAAGAGATCTAGTCCTTCGCTGAAGTGGTGTAGGCGTCAAAACGCAACTAACACTCATTTTTTATGGAACCAGCTCGCCACGCGCCACACCATTCCCAAGCACTGCAATTCCTGAGAGCCAGCATCAAAAGTAGCGACCACAGAAAAACGCTGAGTTAATGCAGCTCGACGAGACACACAGAATCGAAATTCGTTTTTTCTAGTCACAATATTATTTTTTGCTTTTGATTTTAGTAATCTAACTTACGGCCGGTTTCACACACATCTACCATTAACCAACTGACAAATAAGCTACCAACAGTAGCTGAAACGTCATGTTTGACAGGGAAACATTGATTTTTTCAATTTGACAGTAGGACAAAGATAGATACATTATCGAGACCGACCGTTAGACTAACTCGTCCCGTAATTCCCGGGAAACTGCTTAATTTGCGATGGTTAAAGAAAAAAATAAATACCTCCTCGAATTGATTTGCTAATAATTTCGTGGAGCACGTACATTAAAAAAAACTGGACACATAGTGGCTATTGTCAAAGTTATATTTAGATTTTTTATATTGCAACACTGATAAAACCTGATATGTTGTTTCTTTCGGATACTCACTAAAAATAGACAAAAGATAGACCTAAAAACCTCTGTGTCATTAAAATGTTTTAATCATCTAAAAATAGCAAAAGATTTTGCGAGGACATTGCGAGGGAGCTCATACCAAAGCGCGTATGAATGAACAATTCTAATCTTTCCGCGTGGGGGTCTCAGAGGCGACGCATTACTCCCGAGTGTGGGTGGCAAGCATTTCTCATCAAAATTTGATACACGAGTATTTAAGGTTTTGGTATATTTAGTTCAGAAAGGAACGAAAATTCAATACGCATACTCAGAAACATATTAACATATTAAACGACTTGAAATAAAGGTGAAGGTTCTCAATTCGATTGAAAGTTTTTATTCTCTATGTTTGTTCAGCGATATCTTCGACAATTGTCATCCAATTTGGATGTTTTTCTTTTTGTGTAGAAGAATATTTTCTCGAAATTGTCTCGTTTGAATTTGGTGAATATCCGATAACGAACTTCGGAGTTAGACAACGGAACCCTTCAATAGTTGATAGCAAATCCTCCGGGTTAGTTAAATTTATATGTACCTACAGCAGCGCGCCGGGACGCTTTGATGCGGTACGGAGCAAAAGCATTATGATTCGGGTGTGTGAAAGAGATGGAGCTTTACAAGGCGCATAGCACTATCCCTTCTTCACAACGTAATCATGATGGTAATAGCAATCAGGTCAAAAAAACAAAATGGTTTCTTTTATCTCCAGAGCATATGAAAACTCCATGAGAAAAACAATGAATTTAATTATTTTTATGAAACCGACATTTCAATGCCACATGTTGACTTCTCGTTGTATGTATTTTATTAGATTATCAGAACTGGGTCAAATCATCGTAGTCCGCCGTTCAAGTAAGTTTTGTATTTGTTCAACCAATGCAAGAAATATGAATCTCTGCGCTGCTGGCTGCTTGAAAATTGGAATGCGCCGCAAATACCAGGATTGTCATAACTAAAAAAAAAAACTGGTTTTTCACTCATTTATATATTTATATGCTCTCGAGAAATACATAAATCATCCCAATTCATCCTAAAAAATAATTAATAAATAATATTCATTTATTAAAGGTCAATACAAAAAGAACATAAAAATTTCAAATATGAATTTAATTTAACGTAAACTTTCAACACTTTTGTCATGTCTAGATTTAATGATACCACTATACAATTATTCAAACAAGAAAATCCAACGCCTCCGGTACCTGCTCGTCTAAAGGCGTCATTAATTTGAGTAAGAAAGCAATTATTTGGGTCCTTTCATCCTTCGGTGCCTTATTATGTAATTAACGTCCTTTGTCATTACGTACACCTCTGACTAATTAGATTTACGAGACAATGAGAACATGTGGCTTCTTCGTTGATAATTGTAATCTCGGGATGGGATGGAACCCAGCCCGGGGTGGATCGGTGGGGTGGGACTTTTTTGGGGGAAATTATTGGTGTGATGGGGGTGAATTATTATGAAGGTCGTTTTTTCAATTTATTTGTTGTGATTCTGTTTGTTTTTTTTTTCTTTAATTTTCCCGTCAGAGTGTACCGGTGTGTTGTTATGTAATTTAATAGTATAAACAATAAACAGATATGCAATTTCACAATTAATAATCCCGGAAGATTTGCTATAATCTATTGAAGAGTTCCGATCTTCGATGTTCACAAATGTAAACGGGAGTATCACAAAAAATACCTACTCTTCTAAATTAAAAAAAAAAACAACAAAGTCGGTTGTCAATTGACGAACATATCGTTGAAGAAATAAACAAAAATAAAAACAATCTGTTGAATTGAGAATCTCCCCTTTTTTAAGTCGGTTAAAATATGTTCTTTCTGAGTACATAATTTTTAGAATGTTTAATCATCTGTCTGGAAACGTTAAATAATTACAATCCGGCTCGAAGAACCAACACGCCAATAAAAAACATTTAAGAACATCATCGCCAATACCTTCATCCCAGCGTTTCCTTTAAGGCTTTTATTATTCACCAAGGAAACATACCCTAGCTCCACACATCCGCTGAAGATCTCCAGGAACCTTTCAAGAAATAAACTTTCAGACCTTCTACAATCAGCCTCCGGGACCTGTATCACATAGCGTAGTCCCTAAAAATTAGCCACCCGAGATTGAGTGGCTAATTATTTATTTAACGGCCACTACAAGTTGGAGTATAGTCCCGGAGTCCGGGTGGGCCCCCGGGATAGCCCCGGGATTACTCGATCGATAGTTTGTTAGTGTTCCCGTTTAACGGTAAAGTTGTTTTTAATTGTGTTTGAGAATCCTTTTTAATGGTTTGGAGGGAATTGAGAGTTGAAAAGTTTATTTCAGGTAATGATAATGTTTATTACCAGTAGTTAAAAATAAAAACTTTAATACTTTATGGTGATATATAATAAATATAATACAATAGTAAGAATTCGGAACAAATAAACTACAAGCAACAGTGTGCGAGGGAAACATTGCTGATATCTAGCCTAATTATTTCTGTTTTGATGGGTAATCATCAAATGACTTGGCCCCATCAGCCCAAAGCGGGAAAAAGTACTCTTATTGTCTAAAAACCCACCCGTGTTCCACCAAATGCAGAAAAATGTCGTGATTTATTAAATAAAAAAGTTATTTACTTTTACACAATTTTCGCATTTTAAAAAAAGGCGAAGTATAAGTATGAGAATTTGCTTAATACTATTAATAATTTGTATTGTGAATTAAATACTAATAAAATTGAATGTTAATTATCTTTGTTTAATTGTCTTATCTATCTCTGAAGTTTTTATTTTTAATATTGTTGGCCACACGGGATTGTTTGTTAGAAATCCCGGGAAGATCCATATTAATATCAAAATTTAGATGCAAGTACATAAATAACTCTACCTAATTCCGACCTCTGTTTATTACGTTTATTAGTTTTATTACAGGAAATTAATTTTAATGTCAGAATTATTATTAGATTTAGATTTAGATTTTATATTAGATTAAAATGTTTTTGGCATGTAAATATTAAATCGTGAATTGCTTATATTGCATAATGACCGCTGGGCAAAAGTCTCCACGCAATGGGTGCTAGAGGATGGACGGCGTCGCCGAGGCCGGCACAGAAAGCGGTGGCGAGATGACTTGGATGCACACCGCGAAGGCTGGTTCGAGGTGGCGCAAGAAAAGAATGTCTGGAAGGATATGGGGCCTTTGCCCAGCAGTGGGACACAATAGGGTAAGGAAAAAAAATAAAATAAACTTCTGTTGCTCATATAAGAATTGTAATGTCACACAATTGAGTCAATCTGAGATTATCATTTTTAGAATTTCTAATCATCTGTATGGAAACGTAATATAATTACAATCCGGCTCGAAGGACCAACACGCCAATAAAACGCATTTCAGAACATCATTTCCAATACCTCCATCCCAGCGTTTTCTTTAAGGCTTTTATTTTATTGTTCACCAAGGAAACATACCCTAGCTCAACACATCCGCTGTTGCTCATAGAAGAATTGAAATGTCACATAATAGCATAAATAGAAAATTAACAAGCATCACTAGCAAGAGCCCGAAAAGGTTCTGAAATATGAACTAGCAACACATCTCCCTCTCTCTCCAATAAAATTCTTCCAAACCACGCTGACGCGGCACTAACAACCATTACGACCCTTTGTAAGACAGAACACAGCTAAACTACAACAAAGTACAATGCGATACGAAACAGAAATATAAGTAATTAATCATTTGAGGCACATTAGTAGCGATGACGTTTGTAACGCTTGAGGGAACGCGTAAAAGTTGGGGTAAAGGTAAGCGGGGCGGATGGCGGAGCGGGGAGATGTAGGAGCGAAAGGAGTGTTTTCCGGCTTTAACTCTTTTAAATCAACAGGCGGATTTCGTGACCCAAAAGGGATATCCTAATATTAAGGTTCCATTAAAATAGATGGACAAACTTTTAGAAATCATTCAGACCACCAAAATGCGGACAGATTAGATACTGACAAGAAAAAAAACAACGGGTTGCACTCCGGGAGTGCCGGCAAATGAGAAAACTTGAACATTAACGTTGTGCATTTTTGGTATTTGGAATAATTTTGCACGAATTGCTTTAATTATCAGTATAAAATACTATCGTTTATGTGGTAAAATACAATATTCATTTGTTGCGCTATCGTACACAAACATGACAATTTATATTACATTAAAAATTTTACACTTCAGAACTTTCCCTCCGTCTTACGAATTTTCGATCAGGTCACGTGTCCTGACGCGAGTTTAACATTTTTTACCCATCCCAAAAAGTGCACAACGCCGCTAAAAAACTTTTCACTTAAAAAAAAATCTGCTAACAAAAATACACAAAAAAAAATTGTTACCCAATGCATAAACACATCCATGTCTTTGTTATCTCATAATTCTGATACTACCAACGTGCAGGCGCACGTGACCACGTCAAGTACCTACCCATAATGGATGTGTTTATTCTAGTGTGCCGGCAATTTATTATTTTAGGTCAAAATAAAATCACTTTAATCAATGTTCTTTTTGTTGGGATATCTTTGATTAGACGTACTGAACTTATATCGGGTGCTTTTAGGAGTACGATGACCTAGAAGCCATCGTGCTCCATCGTGGGCCATGAGTGAGAGGGTGATCAACGCGAGCCTGTCAATGATAATATGCCACTTTATTCCAGTTACCCAATAACTGAGTCGTTGAGGTAATATTATAAGCATTCGCTCCATATAAATTACTTGAAATCAGCTGAGCCCGGCTAGACTAGGAGCCGACCTCGATAAATACTCAATAATATATAATTATATATTTATTGCTTTTCCATATGTGAACTTAGGTGGTAGGTTATAACAAAAATATGATCATTGTGGACCCTGTCGGGTACAGCAAAGTAGGACAGAGGAAGAGTGTACTATTTAAAAAAATATACATAAATATATATATTGCAACTGTAAAATTTATAAAGTAATTAAAAACACATGCACTTACCTAATTTTAAATTTATCATTTAAATATTCATTGATATTGTAATAGCATTTAGATATTAGATATTGTTTTAATTTTTTTATGATTATATTTTTTTGTTGTTCTTTAATTATTTCTGGCAATTTATTTTATATTTTATTTTTTTAAACTTGGTGGTAAAAGAAAAGATCAGAACCAAAGCATTGTGGTCGTAAAACAAAGACTTTGTTCTAATCTATTAGATTAGCTCTGTGCCAGAATGCCCTTGAACTTTTACTTTTAGTCGTAATCTGATAACAAAGCACTTAGCTTAGATTGGAAGAAAACACGAAATAGTACCTAGCAACTTCTAAAGTTCTTACTTAAAACTAGGCGAAAATATTGTCTCGTCATTGTCTGGGCGTAGTCAATAGGCACTAGGTAAATTAAAAAAAAAATTATTAATATCTCAATCTGATGTATTATTTTTAGCATCTAGCTGTTGCCTGCGACTTTGTCCGCGTCAAACTCGTAAAACAGCAAATAAAATCTTCGAGTTATTTCTCAATAAATCTGTTACTAATTGGGATATAACCTTTGTGGCATAGCCCCATCGCCTTTTTGTTTTTTTTTCGGTTGTTGCGGTGTGAAGTTGCGGAGCATGATCGTACATGCATTTACAAATGGGTAGAGGACACTTAAACAAACAAAAAATGTTAGGAACATGCTGCCCGAAAGTATTACGTTGCTGAGATATTTCAAGGTAAAGTTACCATGTGACAGTCGTGACTATCATTGAAAATGACTGAATTAAATAAGTGCTTATATACCTACATTAGATTAAATACAAATAAAAGTTCCCAGCTTGATTTAATCATTTATTGGAAGAAAGTAAAAATAAAAATACGTGAAATCCACTTTATTAAGAACTTGCCTACTAAACCGCATCGCAATCGCGAAAGAAAAGTATTTAATTTATAAAAATGGTTAGATCAAGCCGAATACTATTATTTGAAAACTATCTACTGCATTGAAGCCCGTGATTAGTACATATTAAATGATTTTCATTGTTCTCACACGGCGACTTTACTTCTAAATATCTCAGCCACGTGACACTTTAGGGCACCATGCTGCTAACATTTTTTGTTTGTTTAAGTGTCCTCTACCCATTTAGAAATGTATCATCGTGCGCTGCGATTTGGAAAAACAAAACAAAATGGCGGCTGTGGACTCTACCAGCTCCCTTATGATACTTTATTTATTTTTTCTTGTAACTATGTTAAAAAACATCGTTTACACGTACAACATACACGTAGGCAATTGTCATTACAGTCTCTCAACTCCCTGACGGCTTTCCCTTCGGCTCGGCCGTCTATTCCACCGTGACTGCAATGGCAAAGTGTGCCAGCTTGCATCAAAATGTGCTATATTTATTGTGCTTTCATTAGACTCATATTGATACCATCACACCTGTAAAATTTCGAGAATTTCACACGTAAATTTTTATGTGGCCATTAAACACCAAAATTAACAAACAGCGGATCAAATAACTTTCATAAACCGATAAAAATAAGCGCCCAATCAGTTCAAAATGGCCGCCAACGCAAATAAATCATGTTAGCAATATAAATGATACATGACAATGTGAATAGGAAATTAAACATGACTACAAATCATTTTGTTTTGATGTCAAGCGATGACTGTGGTAACAGCTGATGAGGATCACAATATTAATAGCCAATTTTGTATTATATATGCGTGCGATTTTGTATCGCGTACATTGGGAAGTTATAAAATTTTCAGGAAATTGCTAATGTTGAAAAATTACATGTTCTGTTTTATAGATTTTATTGTACACCTCATAATAAGTACAGGGCAAACATTTATAAAAACAAGATCTCATAGATCTTAATATAAAAGTTCGAATAATTAAGAGTGTTTGTTTGTGTAATTTGTGTGAACGTATAAACAGGATGGACAGGTAAGTAAATTACAGTTTTTAACTTATAGATTGTGTATTTGATAAAAATTTTGTACAAAAACAGTGATTTCATCAAACATCGGTAAACATTTCGCGCGCCAAACCGGTGCCATACCGCCGGTACATTTCTACGTATTACGAATAATAAATACGCTAGTAGTAATAAACTGTGAATAGTATATATTTGTCTCGGGGGCGCTATATCGGTACTGTTTAATCTGTTTGAAATGGAGAATCAAAAAATTCATTTCAATAAAACAGCCGCCTACACGAAAGAGACAAGTAATGAGAGAATGAGAAAATGGTACGCGGTGTTGTCCGTTTGAAATTCAAACGACGCTAGAGGATGTTGAATTTCGCCATGTTTTTATTTTTTTTTATTAATGAATAGGTACGTCTCTATAGGTAAAATCTCATTACCCCAGCATAGCTAGACATGAATTTTTGGTGGCACAATATTCACTGGCTCAGTGACGTCTTTTTCGATGAAAATAGATTGCATGTAACGAGAATGGATAAGAGAAATTAGTACATTGGAGGTACATAGTTTAAAAGTGGCACCAGTGACGGAAAGTTGAAAGGGAACCGTTTGTCTTGATATGGTCATGTGAAGAAGAGGGATGAAACGCATGTTACTAAAAGGGTTATGAATTTAAAACCACATCTCATTACCCTTTAGTGTGGTGTTACTAACTTTATCGTTTTTTCCTCTTCAAGCCCTTTCATTTGATACCCAAATCAAGGGGGTTGAGAAAAAATATGTAATTCGCCATCTTGGAGCGGCGGCCATATTGAAATTATTACAATATATTGCCAAGGAAAAGATGCATGGATTGTGTGAAGAGTGATATAAAGGGAAGAAAAGGGAGTTAGTGACAGCGTGACGGCTGACAAGACAGAATGGAAGAATAAACGTGTTGCGCCAACCCCAAGTATCCGTGCATACTTGTAAATTAAAATAAAAAGTCAGATGTAACCAAACACTGAATCATGTCTACTACACTGTAATAGGTTTAGCTGTAAACTACGATTGGCTAAATTCATAACGATAATTATGAATATTATTCAACTCCTAATTATAAACATAACGTTTCATAATCAATTAACAAAAGGAAATAAACGATTGGAATGTGAAAAAGGAACTAATTTCTTTAACTGTAGCACGAAAACAAAACACGATCACTTTGTTGTTAACATGAAGTGTATGTTAACTTTTCGCTGTAATGCACTCATGATAAATTACGCTTAAACTATGTATTTAGTTGAGAAGATTCTCAATTAAAGTTTTTCTACTCGATCTCTATAGTATACAGGATGTTCCAGAAGCGTGTGTTAAGGGTTTTTTTTTAAGGATGGGAAATCATCAAATGACTTCTTCCGCTCTGGGTGGAGCGGAAGGGCGTGTCAGACTCTTACTGACTAAAACCCATTCGTGTTCCTTCTAAAGCCCTTTGCGTTCCAGGGCCGCGGTGACTCTTTCGAACAAATTCCGCAACCCTGGCAGGCTCTGGCCCTAGCGGGCCCTGTCTTCTTGTTAAGGGTGGCATTCTATATAACTGCTACACAGTGATAACACAGTATCAAAATAATAATATAAATATTATTTTTAATATTAATATTAATATTAATTTTAATATTAATATTAATATTAATTTTAATATTAATTTTAATATTAATTTTAATATTAATTTTAATATTAATTTTAATTTGTTAGAATATTGTTGTTACAAGGCTATTATTCTGCTGTTACCAGCGTACAAATATTTCAAAGAATTATAATTAAGTTTGTTATTAGAACAAACAAGGAAAACGTTAAACACAATCAAATTATAAAATATATAAAAAATAAAATATTGCTTTTTTTCGAAAAACTGATGCAGTTGGTGGCAACGAATCTGTAATTCTTGCTCTTAGCGTGTCGGTGGCAAATATACTTATCAAATTTTATGCTTGGCCCAGTACTCAGCAACGGCAACACCGCTCGCTGACGCAGCCATAAGGTCCTCACATGTACAGGTGACAGGGCATGCGGCGCAAGACAAGAGCTGAGCCATGGACTGCAGAGCGACGCCGCACAAACACTGAGAACGGAGCCATCCAAGAACCTTCACTTGAGGAGCTAATCTGTGATTGTGAACTAAAATAGACGATTTTAATAAATTTGTTTAGTCGTTATTCGAGGTCTAAGTTACCACACTAATCGATCGATCGTCGATTGATGGTAGAATGGATTAGTTGACGTCGATCGATAGTTTCCACTACACCAATCTCTGTCAAGTCTCTGAGCTAAACCGCAAACAGACAGACAGACGTGTTGACTACGGGACCCTTAAAAGCGTTCAAATTCCAGTCGAAATTACATCTCAGCGACAATCGATCTCTAAATGTACGGAAATCAGAAGTGCTTTTGACAGTTAGCAAATGTAACGCGAAGCCTCAGATGGATGGATGTATCGTATGCCATCAGCTGACGCCTGTCATGGCGGCAATGAAAAACTACTGCATGAACATAAATACCTAGTAAAAGCAAAAAAACAGATTGTAAATCGGAAACGAAACAAAGTAACGTCGACAGTTACTTGTAGTGTTGATGACTCGAGTTCATACTTGACGGCACTCACGCTATTGGTTAGGTAGCGGACTGAGAGTGGCGGAGCGGGTCGTTTATAAGTTGGTCCTTTGAGCCCAACTGATATTTTGGTAAGTACGTGGACTAAATACTGTATCAACGTCTGAAATTCCATTACAAAATAATCTACCTAAATTTTTAGGTTCATGTTTGCTGTGGCAAATAAATACTTTTTCAATACACTTCTTATCTTATCTTATCTTAGGACAACTCACACACGGTCATCCGATCCCAAACTAGGCAGAGCCTGTGCAATATGTGCAAAATGGCAACCAGACAACTGATAAACTTACTTATTATTTCTAAATACATACATATTATAGACAAATTACACCCAGACACAGAACAAATGATCATGCTCATCACACAAAGATTTTGTCCTGGGTGGGAATCGAACCCACGACCTCCGGTTTAGCAGTCAGGGTCACTAACCACTCGACCAACAGGCTAGTCAACAACACTAACTCCAAAACTGGCTGCTACTCCACCACTTTTAGGCTAGCTATAAAGCGTTTTGATTATCATGCTGCCAATAGCTAGTTACTCGTAACACGAAAAATTTGAGAGCTAGTTTCTCGTAAAGAATGTACTAATTTAATTTTCAACTGTTGTGTCACCAGTTTGTGTCTGGGTGACTTACATAATATGTCATCCCTTTATTGACCATATTAAAATAAGTTAAATTTCTAATTTTTCTGAATATGCAACCTTTTCTACAATTCAAGGCCAATTAACAGAAAATTATGCCACCATCGCGTATTCCTCAAAATTCTCATGATAATTCATAAACCGCTCACCGCTCCGCTACTCTCAGCCCTCCCGACATCCCACAGTCATTAGAGCGCGCACTTTTCCCGGAACCCGCCACACACGAGTTGAGTAAGCGGAAGGTGTACTGTTTCCAACCGCTGGGAAATGGGATAAGCGAGGCGGTCGAGGTTTTCTAGGCACCTTTATATCTGATCAGGCGTATCACGTCAGGTTGGAGAGTATACGTGTAAAGTATTTATTTTGCTTGATGTTGTGTAAAAAAAAAAGTTGTTTATTGAAACAACTGCATATATATTGCTCTGTAAAGAGAAATTTATTTACATGTACCATACATGCTTATAAACACAACTTATTTCTACATTAAAGTACAAATCACTGTTACTAATTACTAACCTGTAAAGAGAAACAACATTAAATGCTATTGCTTCAATAGTTTTTCTATAATTTGAAAAATATTTCCATAAAAACGTACATATTTTTCTATCAATCCAAAGAGAATTATTCCAATCATAGCCCGAGCATAGTGCCGGCCTGCCGTCAACACAGATAACGTATGCAGTCCAAGCTAATGCGCGGGAAATTCAAATTAAATAAAGAATAAAAGAGCTTCATTTACATGTTTTTTTTCCTTGCTTGTTTGCGGAGAATAGTTATGAGAAAATGTCAGCTGTTCAGTATATTTTTTCGAGTGACACAAACATAAATGTTTGAAGCAGATGATGGGTTGCCATAATCGCCACGCTTGGCAGGCGGGTTGGCAATGGCAGTGTAGCTGTTGCAATGTACAGAGTTACTGTTGCCCATTCTCTGGTGAGTCCCTTAGTCGCCTCTTACGACACCCACGGGAAGAGATGGGATGGTGCCATTCTTTTACGTCCGACACCACGCAGGCTAGTTCTACCCTGGATATTTAAATTATTGTCTCTCATACATCAATTAAAATGTACACAACCGAACTTAGCTAGAAACTACAAGCTGTAGGTCAGGTATTCATCATCTAATACAAGCACTGTAAGTCAACACACGAAATGGTTGGAGCTGTTATCATCAACAATAACCGGCCTGGGAACACAAGTTGTGTTGAGAGCCAAAACACACAACTAGAGTCATGTTCGACAATAGTGTTCAAATCAGGGGGAATAATCTCTAAGCCCGAAGTCCGTAGTTTCAGACTTAGTTGCGGGCGTATTCTAGTCCGACCTTTAAATATTATAGAAACCAAATCAATACGGGCATAGATTCGTGCAATTTTGACCATTGTGTTCAGTGCAATAGATAATTAATTAAATTTATAAAATATTTTTTTGATTAAGCAGCAATACTGTTTTGAATTTGGAATTAACAGTCGGCTAGAATTATTTTCTAATAGAAAGAGGAACAGAACAATTTTATTTCGAAAACATAGACGAACTATGCGATTGCAGATGTTAAATTTTAAATAAAAAGAAAAAATGTCAAATAATAAAATTTTGTAATATTGAAATGTTCTGCGAATTTTCAGGCCAAAGTTCAGGGCACTGAACTTTGGATGTTGTTTTAAGGTGTTGACGACTTTTGGAACTTTTAGATGCTCATCGAATTTTGTAGCTGACTAAACCCGTATTTTACATGGTGCTGCTATCTATCTGGCCTTCATAACCCAATGACTGGGTCTCTCGGTATCCTTTGGTAAGACTTGGGTCAGTCTTGGCTCCTGACTACCCGTAACTACTGTCAAAGATCTACAAATGTCAGATGTGACCAACGGTTTGGTTCAATTCGTAGATGGATCATTTCCACACGATAGGTATAACGGACAGCCCTCTGTGCAGAGCATGCATGGAGGAGGAGGAAACGGTATCGCACGTTCTCCTTGAGTGCACAGGCTTCGCCGAAAAACGGAGACAAACAATAGAGACACCAAATTCACTCACAGCCATCTTGAACTCACTAGGAGGACTGATCTGCTTCTGGAGGGAGGTTGGCTGGTTGGAATGACGGCCGCCATGGCCCACGCACAATGGTCCAACATCAGGACTAAGTGCGGAAACCAAACCCCAATAGATAGATGGATCATTATGGCAATTCATGTTATATCAGCGAGGTTGGTCTGTGGATGGGTGACCATCTTAACTTACCTAGTTTCCTCCGTGCCTCGGAAAGCACGTTAAGCCTTTGGTCCCGGCTGTCATTTGTAGATCTTTGGCAGTCGTTACGGATTGTCAGAAGCCAGTAAATTTGACACCAGTCTTGCCAAGGAGTACCATGTTACCCAGTTAATTAGTTGTGGAGGTCTGGTAGGCAGCCGCTCCACGCAAAATACTGGTATTCATTTGAATCCGGTTTGACTGGAAGCCGACCCCAATATAGTTGGGAAAATAGGCTAGGCAGATGATGATGTTATATCAGCGAAACCAGGCAAAGTTAATGGTAGCATTTCAAAGCAAGAATTTAAGCTCCACAAACGTGAAACATTTCGCGCCAAAACTACATATCAAAGCAGATTCGTTTGATCAGAGCTCCGAAATAAAGCTGTGTAATATGTTTGCTATGGGGGCGAGCACACACAGCTCCACATGCGGGTCTGTGTGTTTTGACACACAGTTCACAGCCGTGTGGAAGTTTGCAGTACCTGTTGACAGCTTTTACTTGTATGGGAAATTGAGGTGGTGGAAATACTGTAAAAATTTTGTTTAAATTGTAAAAAAAAGAGACTCTAAAAAAAGAGAAAAAAAAGAGAAGTCAAAGAGAGAGAAGAGAGAGGAGTCTCTAAAAGAGAGTCTAAAAAATTACAGCTTCAGCTGTTTTAGATTGTGTGAAAGGTGTAGCTAGAAAGCTAACTGTTAACTAAGCTAAAGGGGTTCGAACTTTTTTTTATGGGAGCTGGAATAGCTTCCCCGCCGCCAGTTTTTTTTTTTTCAAAGTTCGGCGACCGGTTTAGCATGCAAACCACTTAATCAAAAAATGTTAGCATCTGTCAGTTCTTATTTTTACTTTCTTCCAATAAATGATTAAATCGAGCTATAAACTGTTATTTTAATTTAATCTAATACAAATAAACACATAATTAAGTAACTTTTAATGATAGTTATGATTGTTACATGGTGAATTTATCTCACACAATGTTCCTTTCATTTTTTGTTTGTTGAAGTGTCCTCTACCCATATGTGCATGTAAGATCGTGCACCGTAACTTTGAAAAAAAAAAACAAAATGGCGGCGGAAGGACTATGCCACAAAGGTTATATCCCCTTTCAACAAAAAACGGAAAAAATCTAATTTAACTGGTGGCTAGTGATAGTCACGAGATTTTTATTTTCAGCTAATGAATATTATTTTGCACCACAAAGTACATAAAAAACTACTCAATACTCAATACTTTATTTGCATTCTCCAATTGATAAATTTAAAAAAGAAATTGTGATCATTATGGACCCTGTCAGGCACAGCAAAAAACAAATATATGTAGGTGAGAGGAAGCTTTAAAATAGCTAAACTTATATTTAAAATAAATCCTAATTAGCTATAAGCAACAATGAATTCAAACAACATTCCCCTTCCCCTAATATCTTTATATTACTCTTACAGGCAAGCAACTAAGTAGTTTCGCCTATCGTAAGGGATTGCACACATGACCCATATACAACCTTGTTTATTTTGACGCAGAGTTCTCAACTACTAAACTTTGCATTACTTCAACTTAGCACGTTACTTAAGGGGGATGCGGCAGTGTAGCCGGTAAATTAATTTTTTTTATTGAGCCATTGTAACAATTATTATTAACCAGTGCGTCCTTTCCGTAATGACTTACGGAGCCGAAACGTGGACACTCACCATAGGCCTGGTCCACAAATTCAAGGTTGCTCAGCGTGCAATGGAGAGAGCAATGCTCGGGATTTCTCTGGTGGATACAATTCATAACGAAGTCATTCGCCAGAGAACTAAAGTCACCGACATACGTAGACGTAGAATGAGCATGCTGAAGTGGAAGTGGGCCGGCCATGTCTGTAGACCGCGTATGGGCAAACATAGTGTGGGACGCCCGATGGATCGATGATTTGAAGAAGGTGGCTGGCAGCGGATGGATGAGGACCGCTCAAAACCGGGATGGTTGGCGATCTTTGGGGGATCTTTGATATGAACAATTGTTGCTAATTAGCTTAACTTAGTGTCGGTAAATAAAAATGTTATAAGGTATTTTCTTGCAGAGAATTTGTACCAAAACAAAAAACAATTTTGTTTTGGTGCAACATGCAGGAATTTTGATAAAATAACCACTAAATAACTATCACTGAAAACATTAACCTTGCTCTGAAAATGGTATCAATATTTCTGCTAACATGATGAATGATGATTTTACTGTAGTGTGTATTTGTACCTTTTTTTAGTTACTACCATTATGTTAGAAGTTCTAATAACAAACATTTTGGATCACTGTTGTCTGATATAAATAAGTACTTAACATTTTTTTTAAATTTCGCCGGCTACCCGTCGCATCCCCCTTAACATAACTTGACGTTACTTAATATATCTTGCTCGGCATTAGAAGCAGTTGATACTTAATGATCTTCACGGGATATTGAAATGTCTTTGATATTGAAATTTTTATGGAAATATTTTATTAATTTTTCTTTGTTTCCTTTTAGACATGTTATAAATTTTCTTTAAGAGGAAATAAAATATTGGCACTTAGCGCATTATGAGACTTAGAGGTTTGTTAACGGACGCACGTTTTTAATTGAAATGTATAAATGCTAAATAAATAAAGTTTCATGTAAAAACTGGCTAAGTGCGAGCGAGTTATAGTACAAATTGGATGTGACAGACGGACAGACAGACCACCAGCCAGACAACCTAGTGATCCTATAAGGGTTCCGTTTTTTAGGGTTGTTCGGAACCCTAAAAACTTTGAAAAAAAAAACACTTTTACACATCAAGTTAAACAACATGAGGAAAAGTTTTTCTTTCCTAAGAAGAAACACAAAAAACAAACAATGTGAATCATATAAGAACCCTGTAAAACCTAGCTACTTTCTAGCGTTTTTTGCCAAGAAACTTTTCTATTTTAAAAGCTACATTGGCCCAAAATTAAAAGAAGAAATAATCTCTTAAAATAAAAAAAAGTCTTAAGTTTTAAGCCACCTCGTTATAGTTTGGCTTAAGACTTCAAAAGATTTTCATATTTACATTATGATCATTATTTATTCAAAGTATTTAAGATTCTGGGAAAGACGATTATAGGTTTTTTGTTTTGGGATATGCAGATGGCTAACATAGAAAAGATTTTATGATACAAATTAATATTATAAAAACCGCCAAGTGCGAGTCAGATTTGCGCGCAAACAGTTTCGAACACATGACACGATGAACGCCGGCTGCACGCACGAAAAAGGATGACTCTTTGTAACGTTACGCTCATTGTAACGTTACGATCATTTCATCAATGTTTTGTTATGAAGTCACGTTAAACTATCGTCCGTAAACCGACTTTACAGGCAACCATTTTTTCCTGCGGCAACCTGTAAAGTCGGTAACTTCCGAGCTGAAGTCCACACAGACGAAGTCGTGAGCAGAAGCTAGATAGGAAATATATGTATATAACTGCTTGTCGTAGAAAACTTTCGAATCACCAATGATTTACATTAAATATGTATTTTTTTCTTTTGTCACGTAAACAAAAAATGAAGACGATACAGTGCGTTGAAAACTCGTGTGACGTTACAAGCCCCCACTCCTTTTCTTTGATGCGTATTATGTTCGTATTTGTTATTGATTCGACAAAATAAAAAATACATATCCAATACTTTTCGTAAATCTAACTGACGGACTAAATCGAATTTTTTTTTTTTACTCAGGCCGCAGCCTTATAATATTTTGTGCGTACATTTGTGTGGGGTTCAAACTCAACTTCACCGAATAGCCTTACTGACATACCGTGCTCACTTTTCATCACAGTTCACATCGCTTGTCAAGCCACAAGGGATCAAAACAGATGACGGAAAAAAACATTCGTGAAAAAGTTATCCCTTGGGAAGACCCTGAGCATTAAGGAATACGACAACAGGAAAAAATACGTAGAAATATTCATTCCAATACAGTCAAGGAATGGAGAATTTTAAACACTGTTTTTTTTTCCGACACAAAACATTTTGAATGCAAATGATTGATTGAAATAGCACCATCCCATCACTTCCCGTGGGTTTCGTAAGAGGCGACTAAGGGACTCACCAGAGAATGAGCAGCAGCATTCTCTGTGCATTGCAACAGCTACATTGCGATCGCCAATCCGCCTGCCAAGCGTAGCGATTATGGTAACCTTGCTCCCCCCTTTGCGGGAGGCCTATGTCCAGCAGTGGACGTTCTTCGGCATGATGATTGATTGAAGGGGATACATTTTTTTTTAAGGATGGGAAATCATCAAATGACTTCATCTACTCTGGGTGGAGCAGAAAGAAGTGTCAAGCTCTTATTGACTAAAACCCATCCGTGTTCCTTCTAAAGCCCTATGCGTTCCAGAGCCGCAGTGACTCTTTCGAACAAATTCCGCAACCCTGGCAGGCTCTGGCCCAGGAGGACACATGCGCTCGTCACCTATAAAACATAGGTCCGTTTGAAAACTCCTTAATATTTGAACTCCTAATATTAACCGATATGATCGATCAACGCAATTAGCTCATTTAAACTTATGTTTACTGCGATTGTCTGATAGAAATGGCAAGTGCTAATTATGACACTTTCATAAACCTGCCGGTCGATTCTGTAAACATGTCGAAGTGAAGGCTTGGGTGAAGTGATCACGAGGTGAGCTGTCAATCCAAATAATCAATATGTTACGTGATCACGAAGTAAGTTGTCATTCCATCTTCATTGGATTGACAGGTCACCTCGTGATCACTTCACCCAAGCCTTAACTTCGACATGTTTACAGAATCGACCGGTAGGGCCCGATTGTTCCACAAATTACTGAAATGCAAGTATATGTATGCCTCTATAATTTGCAGTTACGTCAAGTTATCAAGTACAGACATTTATTTCGAGAATCTAAACTGCCTCTTTAACCCAAAGATGTTTCAAAAAACTTTCATACTCATAGCTTGAACTTTACGACGCTACATTTTCAAAGGTATGGGTATTTTTGAAAAAATTGGCATTTCGGGGAATTAGTTCCTGAGCCATCAGAATATCAGTTTAATATCCAGAGTAAACATGATTTTTTCACAATTTGAAGTTTTGGGTCGTAAAGCATACCGTCGATAAAATCGAACTACCATTTTTTTGGTAAAATTTCATATTTACGTAAAAATTTCAAACAATTATTCTGGAATCGTAAATGCCTTCTTAATTAGTAGATATTTATTTGACAGAAAGAAATGGATTGCAGTAACCTCGGATATATACTAGTCCAGTTACACCAGATAAAATTAATAAAAAATGTCTACTTATTATACCTAATTTGTAAAACAGTTTTACCTCTACAGTTTCAATTCTCCTGAAAAGTTCATCAGTTTGTGTCAGAGGTGTCTCATCTAGACCGAAAACACATTTAAAAAAAATGTTAAATAGGGGAAAGCGGGGCTAAACGTGCCGCGGGGCTGTTGTTCCGATTACGAAACACATCAAGTAAATTCGTAATA
Organism: Mamestra configurata; assembly: GCA_002192655.3. NCBI lineage: Eukaryota > Metazoa > Arthropoda > Insecta > Lepidoptera > Noctuidae > Mamestra > Mamestra configurata. The sequence goes on from NDFZ01004772.1 coordinate 141,567, forward strand.
AAACGGAACGCTGCGGCGCCGGCGCACCGATGGCAACTATCTTAGTTTGGCCAGTAACGTCCGGTAATTTAACAATTTACTCGTATATTACATTGGAACAACAACCCCGCGGCACGTTTAGCCCCGCTCTCCCCTACTGCGATGACTCAAAAACAACCCAATTTGGATACCATGTTTTCGGGGTTGTGACCCTATTTGAACGCACTTAATTACTAATCATCCTGTAAAAATATAATATATAATTATGTAAGCCTATGTGTTAGAATCATTCCATGAAGTCGAACTACCGCAAAGATGAGGTTTGCTTTCCTATTCATCAAACAGTAAACGACTACATTGTTCTGTCAATAATACCCACATTGTTAGGGTTCCGCACGTCCGAATAAAAAATGAAGCCCTTATAAGATCACTCGAGTGTCCGTCTGTCCGTTTATACCAGTTGATATTTTGTCGGAGGCGGAAGGTAAAAAAAAAATGAGGCCACTTGTGGGAGAAACTATAAAATTTTAAAAACGAAAGATATATTTTTTATATACCTATCATATGAAAGGGCTTGCTGTATTTTTTTTTAATTTTAAACTTTCATTTAGAATAGTTTTTTATGATACTAGTGCGGATAAGTTGGTTTTAACAAACGAGTAGACGAATGTAAGCCCGAGACGAAGTCGAGGGTCCATTGTATGGTTCGTAATTTTTAACTTTCGAACAATGTATACTGGCTTCGTAAATGCATTTTTTGAGCAAATGTGTTGAATCATAATTTAGCTTAAAATTTTAAAAAATAAACATTAAATAGTTTTTTCTTACACCTGGTAAAGTCTGCGATCTCAGAGTAAGAAACTACAAAATATGATACCTACGGAATCCTTTGCTCGCGAGTTGGACTCGCACTTGGCTGGTTTTTTTTATAGATTCCTCTTGTCACAGAGCATTGGCTTCGCGTGCATAACCTCACTTATGCAACACAGTCGGCAGTGCGCGACAATACATAACACTTTCCTTTAAGAAAATTATTACATGTTCTTTGTATTTTTAAGTTTTATATTACTGTTATAAAATGTTTCTTTATTTGTTAGTATTTATTGGTATTCGTATAAGTAATTATTGTAACTGTAAAGTTTGGTAAATTAATTGTGTACTACTGACCACTTTTAGCAATAATTCCCAGACAATTTTAATTTCACTAGCATTATAAGTTTATAACTAAGTATCATAAAGAAGCCAGTCAAGTGAGATTCGGATGCGCGCGCAAGACGTTCCAATCGAATCATATTTTTTTAACGTGATGCTTCAAGATCATAGAAATGTTAATAGGTTATATTATCTTATATTTAAAAAATCGATAGTTTTGAATTCGGAGATAAGAGATCAATTTTCTGAAAAAACTTCATAATAGATTTTAATGAAACTGAATACGCATTGATAGTTTAAGTTCTAGAGGGACAGAAATAACATTTTTAAGTTTTTCTATAGACAGTGAAAAATGTCCCTCTCTCTTCACGCTCTTAACTCGGAGAGACGACAATACGAAAATAATTCAAAACACTGGCAATACTAGTTCATACGAATGTTTTGTCTTTTATCACAGATTTGATGTCACTAACTGCAACAGACTGCTTGGAATATTTCGTCAGAATAGTAGTCACTATCCTTGATTGGTTTGAGTTTTTTTTGACGTTTTATGCAATTTGAAAATTTTGGTGCCAGGGTTTATAATAGTTTCAAAATATGCCTCATCATCTGCCTAGCCTTTTTCCAACTATACTGGGGTCGGCTTCCAGTCAAACCGGATTCAGCTGAATACCAGTGTTTTACCTGGAGCGGCTGCCTACCAGACCTCCATAACCTATTGATTGGATAACACGGTACTTCTTGGCAAGACTGGTGTCATATTTTCTGGCTTCTGACAATCCGTAACGACTGCCAAAGATCTACAAAAAATGACAGCCGGGACCAACGGCTTTACATGCTTCCCGGGGCACGGAGGAATCTCGATATGTTAAGATGGTCACCCATCCACATACCGACCTCGGCAAGCATTGCTTAACCTTGAAGGTCGACCCGTGCGGCTGTTATTATTTAGCCACGAGAACTAAGAACCAGTATTGCCAATGTTTTCATTTATTGTCATATCGATGTCTCCACATTGTATAGAAAAAAACTTTTCAAAATCTATTATGGACAGATAAACAAATAGCTTCAAATAAACGCTCATTTAAAACTGCAGCGAACTACGGCCAACAGTTTTTCGTCATAATTATTTTAAACACTCCTTAATATCTAATTTAAACAGCCATAATTAACGCTTCTAATTAAGGGCAAACTATCCCAGGTGTATAATTATGTAACAAATTAAAAGTCAACTGGCATTTTCACCGAGCAAAGGTCATATTTTGATAAGTTCCATGAGTTTAAATAGCTACTGTCCGCGACTTTGTCTGCGTGGAGTTCAGAATTAAAATACATCTTAAGGTTAAAGTCAAAGTCAAAGTTAATTCATTTATTTCAACTAGACCAGTGGTGGGCAAAGTACGGCCCGCGGGCCAGCTCCGGCCCGCGAAAGCATTTAATCCGGCCCGCCGACAGTCCGTCAACATGAATAGTATGGCCCGCGATAATCATATTTTGACGGTCCAGAAGTATAAAGTAGACTCTACTTAGTAGAATTATAGACTTCGATTCATATGTCTCACACGCCTACCATGGCAGGGCCTTCGAATAAAAGTTAAATTGTAATTTTTAACATTTGTGCAAGTGTTTAATGTTTTTATATGATTAAAAGTTTCAACACAAAATGCATTTTTTCCTATAATTCTGGCCCTCCTCTGAAATTTATTAAACTTTCTGGCCCCCCATTAAAAAAGTTTGCCCACCACTG